>CAKNXH010064074.1:78690-114831 GCA_932178445.1 Andricus quercusramuli | reverse complement strand
TGAGCGTCCCAAACATTTTCGGGAAAATTCCCGAAAAATTTTTTACATTGTACCCAACCCATGTTGAGCGGGCGGAACAGGGGTTAGTTTCTTCATTGAACTTTAGTCATGACGGATACTAATTTTTTTTTAAATGTAGGTCTGAGTCCCCATAACACGAATAAATATGTGTGCCTTGGAAAATCTTGATCCCGGTATCATGTTGACCGGATTTTATCGGTTGCCGTCGACAGTGGAAGAACAATGACTTTCTTGGTCCAAAATAATACACAGCACACCAATATTGAACGATTCGCATAGAATCAATCAATCAATTTTTCTATATAAATAAACAAATTTTTCGAAAAAATGGCCATTTTGTCTATTTGACGTTCCTGGTTCTCGCCAATAACAGGAAAATTGTTGAAATCACCTACGTTTCATAGTGTAACATTAGTTGAAGATGTTTCAATATTATATAATAAATAAAAAAATTTTGTATAAACAAATTATTTGTTGAAAGATTTTTTTCTACGATTGTCCATAATTTTACATTTTTTAAGTTATATTGCAAGAAATTTAAATGGAAAGAATATTATAATAAAAAAATGTTTCTTAAGATTATAATTCTTTATATTATAAACAAATGCACTATTCAGGCATTTTCCGAAAGAAAAATTCGTTTTTTCTATGTCAATTTTTTTCATTAGGAACTTTATGATAATTTTAGAACAAATCATGATTTATTGATTGTTCTTATGATTCATTTAAACAAATTTAATAAAAAAATGCATTATTCTGGCATTTTTGTGAAAAAAGTTGACATCGAAAAAAAACGAATTTTTCTGTCGACAAGTGCCTGATTAATGCACTTGTTTATTAAATTTGTTTTTAAAAATCATGAAATTTATAAATTAATTATTATGAATGTTGCTGAAATTGCCGTGAAGTTCTTAACTGAAAGAACTGGCACTGAAAAAAATGAATTTTTTTGCCGACAAATGCCCGCATTTAAAAAATCATAAGAATAATACAAAAATTATGAATTTTGCTAAAATTATCATAAAGTTTCTAATTGAAAAATTGACGTAAAAGAAATGAATTTTTCTGTAAACAAATGCCTGATTAATGCATTTGTTTATAGTATAAACAATTATAATCTTGGGAGAAATCTTTTTGATTACAATATTGTTTTCATTCAAATTTCTTGCAATATAACTTTTAAGAAACGTAAAATTATGAATAATCGTATAAAACATTCTTTTAACAAATAATTTGCTTATAAAAAATATTTTTGTTTAATATATAATATTGGAACTTCTTCAACTAATGTTACTCTATGGAACTTAGGCACCAGGGACGTCAAATAGAAAAAATGGCCATTTTTTTCGTCATGTTTTTTTAGTTTTAAAGAAATTAAAAGCCTAATTTAAAAATCAGGCTTGACAGCTCTCTAAAAAATTTTATCAGCTTTTCATTAAATTTTTTTTGTCCAAATCGATCAATATTTGTGGGCTGTACGTTATTTTGAACCAAAAAAGTCATTTTTTTCCTAATGTCGCGCGGGCGCGATAAACCCCGGTCAACATGATACCGAGTTCGAGAATTTTCAAGGCACCCATATTTATTTGTGTTGTCGGGACTCAGACCTACATTGAAAAAAAATTTCATATCCGTCATGACGCAAGTTCAATGAAGACACTAACCCCCCTTGCGCCCGGTCCACAGTTGTTGGCAGGCACACATATTCTATTTCCAATGAGTGCTCGATGCCGCCAATCACGTGATTTAGTTTTCTTTGAATTCCGCGATCATGCTAATTTTTAAGGAAAATAAAATTTTCAATAATTAATTAAGGTACGCCGGTTCAGGATTTGCTTGGCCAGCATGGCGGTTCTTTATTACCCTACACGCAAACTATCATTCCTAATTTTTTATCAATATCCGCGATGATGCAAGCTTCAGTGTCGGTGGCTCTTAGACTATTTGTAAATCCTCTCAATTTATAGAAAAACCCAAGACGAATTTAAAGGCTTACATTTAAAATCACTTTCCCACTTTTGTGGAAAGCTATATATACTCCAATTTGTCTCATGTTTATGCAGTAATATTCTTGCATACTTGAGAAAAAATATCAAGATGCACCGTAATTTTTTTAAAGTTGATATATTTTGAACTCAAAGACACTTCTTTTCCACATAGTTTCAATCGCGATTTCCATCATTTTGTTTTTTCGACCCACCCTAATTGACATTCGTCACATCTTCAAGTACATAAAGTTAAGAATAAAACTGTTTTTGTTGAAGTTATTATTCACTGTGACTATACTACTAGAGGCTCAAACTGACCCTGGCGGACCGGCCCACAGTGCGGTGAAATCGGAAATCGAGGTTCAAAATGACATTTAGAACGCAATTTTGCAGCGATTTTAGTTTTATTTTTTTTGAATAACTCAGTATTAAATTCTTAAAAAAATGGTAAGAGTAGATTTTTAATTTTTTTGTTTATTTAATTTGTATTTTAATGCAAACAACGAAAAAAATTTCGATTTTAAAAATTTTATTTTTTATCTTCTAGATACAATTTTTTTTATACGTCTCGTCCCTTGAGTTTAGTGCACAAGGGTATGGGAAACATAAAAAAATGGTGAACTTGCATAGTTAATTGATATAAACAAATTGTGTTAACAAATAATCAACATTAGAGGTTATTCGCCTTTCAAGTATATCCCTGCCCTGCAATCGCTGGATTTCATCGTTAGAATGATGCGTGGACATGAAGATTTGATATTACTTGTTATTTATTTATTTTATAAGCAAATTATATAAACAAATGCACATTTTGAGCGATTTTGACCAGAAAGAAATCATTTTTTCTCCTCGCCTTGCTGTAATTACATTGCGAATGATTTTTTCTAAAAAAAAAGTTTCTAACCCATCAATATTTGTTTATTTTATAAACAAATTATATAAACAAATGCACATTTTAGGGTATTTTAGGTGAAAATAAACCGTTTTTTCTTCTGTAATTGCTAAAATTATATTGGCAATAACGTTTTCCGAAAAAGTTTTTTCCACTTATCAATATTGGTTTATTTTATAAACAATTTATATGAACAAATGTACATTTTTGGTGTTTTTAAGCGAAAAGAAATAATTTTTGCTTCTGACCTTGCTGAAATTACATTGCCAATGATTTTTTCTGAAAAAAAGTTTATAGCCCATCAATAATTGTTTATTTTATAAACAAATTATATAAACAAATGCACATTTTAGGTTATTTTAGGTGAAAATAAACCGTTTTTTCTTCTGACCTAGCTAAAATTATATTGCCAATGCCAATCATGTTTTCTGACAAACTTGTTGCCACCCATAAATATTTGTTTATTTTATGAACAAATTATCTTAAAAAATGCCAGTGATATTGTGTGATGAAGTTTGATTACAAAATGAAATCTATTAAATTTGTAACAAATGATGTAAGTGTATACAAATTTTAGTAATTTGAAAACAAAGAGAAATCATTCAAATCACATAGTACATTTGTTTATATAAATTGATTATAAAATAAACCAATATTGATAAGTGGGGAGAAAGTTTCCAGAAAACGTTATTGCCAATATAATTTTAGAAAACACAGAAGAAAAAACGGTTTATTTTCACCTAAAATACCGTCAAATGTGCATTTGTTTATAAAATAAACAAATATTGACGAGTGGGAAAAAAGTTTTCAGAAAATGTTATTGCCAATATAATTTTAGCAAAGGCAGAAGAAAAAACGGTTTTATTTCACCTAAAATACCCTAAAATGTGCATTTGTTTATATGTATGTATGTATGTATATTTGAACTCTCCCTTTTACGGGTTTGAGGGCCTCCGCTCCCTGTACATATGTTTACATTTCATCCTAAGTCTACCTTAACCGCTACTTATTTTCTAATCCAACGCCTTACATAATAACAATCATATTAGTACTACTCTTATACTACAGACAATGAGCGATCTTCCCGGGCTTCCGTTTTTTCTTACCATCAAATGCATTTTCACCGATTTAAAAATTTTAAATTTTCACAAGTCACTTTCCTTTAAACAGGATTACCCGTTTGGCTCTGCCCTGATCCCTTGCTTTCTCTTATTTCTTCCAGTTTTTTCATCCACATCACTCCCTGTCCATTACCATCCAAAATCCATCTTACACATTCATCCACACTCAACTGTCCATCTTCCTCTCCTGTACACCTCTCTAACACATGTGCCCATGACTCCACTTCGTACCCACATACTCTGCACAGATTGTCCTCTTTATCCATCCAATATCTACAAGCTCTCACTCCTTCTCCCATTCTAAACCGTATCACCCTATTCCATTTGTCTTCCTTTTTCATCTTTTGCAAATATTCTGGTTCCGTCACCCCTTTGACCATCATATACCATCTATTGTACTTCGAATCCATAATCTTTCTCCATCTCTCTTCTCCTTGGCTTACTAATAGCTCTAATTCAATGTTCTGCCAATCCAGAACCCCTTCCTGTATATCACAAACAGTCCTAATTTTTTTCCTTTCTTCCTACCATTTTGAATTTCCCAAATTGCCTCTCGTCTCCTTGTTCCGAACTTCGTCTAAGCATACTTGTGCTATTCTGCTCCCCTCTCCCCTTTTCAGCTTCTCTTCAAACCTCCAGGCTCTCTTAATTTGTCTAGATACCATTTTTTCCCTTCCTAGTTCTTCCCTTATCATGTATCCTGGGCAACTCCAACCAGCCCCCATTACCCATCTCAGAAATCTCTCATGTATACTTTCCACTTTCCTATGTTCCTTCCATCCCCAAACCTCCACTCCATAACACAACACCGCCCAAACCAACGCATCAAACAACCAAACCCTCATTCTCCAATCGTCCTTGAACCTTCTCTTTCCTATACCCCATACTTGGCCCATTACTTTACTCGCACTTTCGATTCTTTTCCTCACCTGCAAATCGTTTCCCCCTCTTCACACAAAACAAAAACCTAGGTAACAGAACTCCTCCACAATTTCCACTGTTTGTCCGTTCATCTTCCAAACGTAACCTATTTTGGTCTTTTTATTTCTGAAGCACATCATCTTGGTCTTCCCTACGTTCACCGTCAGTTCTTTTGTTCCCACGTACTCTTCGAAAATTCTCATCGTTAGGTTCATCCCCTTCTCATCGTCTGCTATTAGAACTACGTCGTCCGCGTATGCTAGGGAGTATAGTTTGCTATTACCCAGGGTCGTCCCCCCTTTCCCTTTCTCCTTTAGCTTCTCCTCTAGGTCTGCCAGTAGCAAATTAAAAAGTAGTGGACTCAACGGGCACCCTTGCCTTAGACCTCTTCCTGTCCAGAAAACCTCCCCTTTTTCCCCGCGTATCTTCACCCTAATCCTGGTTTCAGTAAAAATTTCCTTTATCCTCTCCACCAGCCCTTCTTCTATTCCCCTCTCTTTCATTGCCTTCCATAGCACTTTTCTATTCACTGAGTCAAAAGCTGCTTTGAAATCTACAAACAAAGCGACTAATTTCCCTCTTTTTCTCCCTAAGTTTCTGTTAACCAAGTAGTTGAGTACGTAAATGTTGTCTATTGTCCCCATCCCTTTTCTAAATCCCGTCTGGTTGTGTGGGATACTTTGCTTCTCTTCTATCTGGTTCTCTAACCTTTTTCTTAGAATTTCTGTGTATATTTTATAGCCCCCTTGCATGAGAGTGATCCCTCTGTACTCTTCTACCTTCTTACCCTCCCCTTTCTTAACAAGCGGTACTACCAGCCCTGTCATCCACTCCTCCGGCCACCCTTCTCCTTTCCAGACCTTGTTGCATATCCTCCACATCACTTCCCTAATCCCTTCTCCTCCATACTTTATCGCTTCGTTCTCCATACCATCCTCTCCTGTGGCCTTGTTTCTTTTCAGTCTATCTATCGCCTCATTCACTTCTTCTCTTGTTATTTCGTTCGCTTCCTCCATTTCTCCCTGGACTGTCTTTCTATTTTCCCCTTTGATCCTATTTTGTTCTCCCCCTAGCAGACCCTTACAATAATCCGTCCATTCATCCATGTCTATTTCTTCATTCACGCCCTTCCTTCCTCCTCTTTCCCTGTTTATCACATCCCAGACCCTA
Source organism: Andricus quercusramuli (assembly GCA_932178445.1). Lineage (NCBI taxonomy): Eukaryota > Metazoa > Arthropoda > Insecta > Hymenoptera > Cynipidae > Andricus > Andricus quercusramuli. The sequence continues at coordinate 108,718 of CAKNXH010064074.1, read as the reverse complement.
CCTTCTTTGATTGCTTCTTCCACTTCTTCCTTGTATTTCTCCTTTCCCCTTTGCTTTTTCCCTCCCAGCATCTTCTCATGTTCTCTTTTTCTCCTGTTGTACTCCGCCTTCTCTATTTTTCCTTTCCTCCATTTTCTTACAGACTCTTTCATTCTCTCCTTACTCTCCCTGCATTCCTCGTCCCACCAGCCTCTCTTTCCCTCTTCTCTTCCTTCTTTTGTACCTATCTCATCCTTCACCTTCTCAATCGACCCTTTCAACCTTTTAATTAACGAGTCTACTCCCTCCTTCTTTTCATATCTAACATTCTCCTTTTCCATCTTCTGTTCAAACACTTAATTTATCTACCCCCCAGACTCCCATTTTCGTGTTCCTATCCCCCCCTCTTTCCTTTCTCCCTCTGCCAAGCTTATGGACGCCACCTTTCAGTGTAGCTATTACTGGGAAGTGTTTTGACCCTATCTCATTCCCTACATTCATACTGCATATCATATTACTCATTCTTTCTTCCGCCAGGATGTAGTCTATTATTGTTTCTCCCTTACCTATAAATGTAATCTCTCCTTTCTCATCTCCTTTCATGTTGCCATTACATATAAACCATCCGGTATCTCCTATTATGTCTAGTAACCTCCTCCCCTCCCGATCTATCTCCCTATGTTTGGAGCTCCTTATATATGCCTTATTTTCTTCATCCCAAGTCCCTCCCCCTTGCTCGCCAGTCCAGGCATTTAAGTCACCTCCTATCAAAACCGTCCTTCTTTTCCTCCATCCACCTCCTTATTACTCTCCAACCTTCCTCTTCCCCTCTTCTTCTATATACACAAACTACCGCTATTTTGACTTTCCCTATTAAAATCCTTCTTACCATTGTTCCCTCCTTTTCTTCCCTGTCCTGCTCTGTTTTACCTTTTACTGCCAATTATTTTCTCACCCCTGATACCATGCCGCCCATTCCTCTACCTTTAACGTGTTCCTTTCTTGCTTCTTGCATTGTCCACACATACCCTTTAGGTAACAACCTTTTCATCCCCTTCCAATCCTTCTCATCCGCCCAGGTTTCACTTATCATAATCACATCCCACTTTTATAACTCCCGCCAGAAACCTTCATTCTTGTTCTTCAAGTCTGACACATTCCAGAAAGCTATTTTCACTTTTTTCTCCTCCCTTCCCTCCCCTATCCTCCTTACTTTTCTTCTGCCTTGCTTTTTGGAAACCCCTCTGTTTGCTCTCTAGCCTCTTTTGTATCTTCCCTTTTTCCTTATTTCTTCTACTTCCTCGTCTCAGACCCACTCCTCCCCATTTATCCATAGTCTGTCTCGCCCTATCCATACCATGCATCCCTTTTTCCTCTCTATCCATGCTCTACGTTCTATTTGCCATCTCCTTTTCCTCTCCCTCCAAGTCAAATCCTCTTCAATTCTCTCCCTTCTTCCTTTCAATAATTTTTTGTTCTCCATAATTTTCTTTTTCTCCTCCTCACTCCCTACTTTTACTTCAAACATTCCTTCTTTTCCTTCCTTCGTCATTCCTAATCTCTTAACTCCTTCTACCCTTACCCGAATTCCAATATCTCTCAGCAGATTTTTGACTTCAATTTCCCCTGTTTCACTCTCTATTTTCAATCCCTTGACTACTATGTAATTTTTGCTCTTCGCCCTTTCTTCCCCTTCCAATCTTCTTTCGATCTCACTCAGTCTCTTCTTCATTCTTTCATTCTCATTTTGCACGTTATCACTCCCTTCTATTTTTCCCGCACTTTCTGTTCCCTTCCCCATATGCTCATTCCTAACTTCTAATTTGCTTACCCGTTCTTCCAGTTGTTTCATCTCCCTATTTGTCTGTTCGTCAATCTCTCTCTGTCTATTCTCTATGGCCTCTAGTTTACCCCATACCTTGTCTTTCTCCTCTTTCCAGAGTTTATCCCACTCTTCCCTTACTTTTCTCACTTCCCCCCTAACTTCTTTCCCCTGCCTATTCATATCTTCCAGACTCTTCCTTGTTTCCTCTCTAAACCCTTTTATGAGGGCTGCTAGCTGCTCAAACATCTCCCCCCCCCCCCTATCTCTGTCTGGTGTTTTTCGTTTAATCTTCACTTTTTTGTTATCCTTGTCCCTTTCAGTATCCTCTTCCCCTTCCTCTCTTTTCCTTTTATCTTCCCCTTCACTGCTAGTCACGTTCCCCTTTTTGTGCCATTCATCCAGACTGCTATTCGAGCCATGCATTTGTTTATATAATTTGTTTATAAAATAAACAAATATTGATGGGTTATAAAATTTTTTCCAGAAAAAATCATTGGCAATGTAATTTCAGCAAGGTCAGAAGCAAAAATTATTTCTTTTCGCTTAAGAACACCAAAAATGTACATTTGTTTATATAAATTGTTTATAAAATAAATCAATATTGATAGGTGGGGAGAAAGTTTCCAGGAAACGTTATTGCCAATATAATTTTAGCAAAGGAATAAGAAAAAACTGTTTATTTTCACCTAAAATACTCTAAAATGTGCATTTGTTTATATAATTTGTTTATAGAATAAACAAATATTGATGGGTTAGAAACTTTTCCTTAGAACAAATCATTGGCAATGTAATTTCAGCAAGGTGAGGAGAAAAAATTATTTCTTGCCAGTCAAAATCGCCCAAAATGTGCATTTGTTTATATAATTTGTTTATAAAATAAACAAAGAACAAGTAATCTTAAATTTTCATGTCCACGCATAATTCTAACGATAAAAGCTAGCGATTGCAGGGCAGAAATATACTTTAAAGGCGAATAACCTGTAATATTGATTATTTCTTAACACAATTTGTTTATAACAATTAACTATGCCAGTTAACAATTTTTTTATCTTGCCCATACTCTTGTGCATTAAACGCAAAGGACGAGACGTATAAGAAAAATTTTATTTAGAAGATAAAAAATAAAATTTTAAAAATCGACATTTTTTCCGTTTTTTGCATCAACATAAAAATTGAATAAACAAAAAAATGAAAAATCTACTCTAATCATTTTTCAAAGAATTTAGTTCTGAGTTATTCAGAAAAAAGAAAACTGAAATCGGTGCAAAATTGCGTTCTAAATGTCATTTTGAACCTCGATTTCCGATTTCACCCCACTGTGGCGGCTGAGCGTAATGGTAAAGTAATGGTAAAGTAATATAGCATTATAATTAATAAAATAAACAAAATTAATGTGTAAACTGTTGCAATTATAATAAAATGTTAAAATTTACGTTAAATGGTCATGTCGTAATTGCAACAAGTTGCTTTGTCAGCGTTAAAAAATAAAAAAACAAATTGACCGTCATTGAAGTCGGGCCCCTGCATATTGGCAACCCGCTAACGCGGCTTCAAGTGGGTTGCCAGTCTGCAGGGGCCCGACTTGAATGACAGCCACTTTGTTTTTTTATTTTTTAACGCCTGCAAAGCAACTTGTTGCAATTACGACATGGCCATTTAACGTAAATTTTAACATTTTATTATAATTTCAACAGTTTACATATTAATTTTGTTTATTTTATTAATTATAATGCCATATTACTTTACCATTACGCTGTAGCGTAATGTTTGCGTTCGGCCGGTCCGCCAGGGAATGGGCAGCGTCGTGGGAGAGCAAAGTCATTAAAAGGGTTTGTATGCACTTTGTAATCAAACATTGTAAATAACTTGTAAATAAACAAGAATGTATTCTAAGGAGTCAAAAGCCGAAGATACAGGAATTCAGCCTAGACAAAGGGAAAAATGATCCATTACTTCATAGATTTCCTCTTGAGAAATACCTTTTTCTATTATTATTTGTTTGATTATTTATATCTAGTAGTTAACCTGCTTTGATTTTTAAAAGCTAAAATCATTACACTGTAAGCGCGGTTGCATAGGATTGCATTTCTTTGTTCGTCGTATCGCTCGTGATCTCGCACACTGTTGATTCTCGATCGTCCAAACGCACACTGAGGGCGCAGATGGAGGTAGATTAGGAGAATAGTGGAACAGTCTTGGCCAATGAGGTGCCTGCACAAGCTCTAGCAGTCGCCTCATTCGTCAAAACTGTTCCACTATTCTACTCATCTACCTCAATGGGACTGCGCCCTGAGTCGACCTTCGCAGGACTAGAGATGGGGAGTAACCGCCAGATGACCGATTTCCGGTAATCTGACTGTCACCTGACCGGCCAAGTGGAAAAAGTGGAAATCATGTTATTACGTGAAAAATTGAATTAGTATCATAGATATAAACTATACAAAACCTTTTTATCAGTGAAAGGAAATTTGTTTTTAAAAAAAGTGAAGAAAAAGGAATAAATACGTAAAAAGTGTTCGTATTTCGTTGCTGTCAACGAACATAACCTATTAAACATGAATAGTTTTCAAATTTTGAAAGCTAGGAAGTACATTTTTTTTAAAAAAAGAAGCCAAAATGATGGTTTTGTGTGAGTTTTATCGTTCAATAAATGGTATAAAATTTAGTTTGTAGTATTTTCTTGTGATAGGTGAACCTAACCTGTATGCATAATTGTTAAAATGGAAGTTATACCATGCTAACAAACTACAAAACTATTTGGTTTACATTTAAATAATTCCAAATTGTATAAATTCGGTTTAAGAATTTAAACGCTTAACATTTTGCTGTTTCAAATGTAAGTTTTTCAAAATTATACAATTTTAAATTTAAACCCTTTATTTCTAAATAATTATATAATAGAGAAGGTTAGAATTGGAATAATTCCATCGTAACAAAATTCAGAACTATTTGGGGTTAATTTAAAACGCTCAATATTGTACAAATTATGTTTTAAAATTTAAATGTTCAACCTTTGGTCATTTCAAATTTAAATTGTTCATAATTATACAATTTTAAATTAAAATCATGTATACTTAAATAATTGTAAACAGGAAAAGGTTAACATTAGAATAATTTTGCATGATAACAAAATTCAGAGAATTCAAAAATACTTGCTCAAAACTATAATGCCATAGCACTTAAGAGCGCTCTTTAGGAATCTCTCATATTTACAATTTAGATAACTTGTTCGAAATCAAACAATATTCAATGAAAATCTTAAGAATTAAAGCAATGTTAAATTCGAACAAGAATAATTTAAATAAAACTTCAGAAATGAGAGAATTTCAAATTGAAACATCGTTTAAAATTCAGGAAAATTCATCATTAGTTTAAATTTGAATAGCTCAAGCTTGTACATTTTTAGTTTTGATTTTTTTGTAATTTTTCTGTTTTTCAAATTTCTAATCAATTTAAATTCTTTTGACGAAACATCTAATAGTTGATATTTTACCCAAAAAAAAAGACGAATATTCAACCAAAAATGATGACTTTTCAATGAAACAGTTAAATTTTCAACAAAGCGATTACATTTTTAACAACAAATATGAATTTTCAACCAATTTGATTAATTTTATACTGAGAAGACAAATTTTCATTTAAACATTGATTTTTAATCAAAGAAAGAAGCTAATTTTGAATCAAAGAGATGAATTTTCAACTGAAGTGATGAATCTTCAAACAAAAAAATTAATGTTTAACAAAGTAGTTCGAGTTTCAACGAAGTATTTGAATTTTCAACCAAAAAAGATCAATTCTTAATAAGAAATTTGATAGTTGAATTTCCAATAAAACCGATTAATTTTCAGACAAAGATGTAATAGTTAAATTTTCAGTTGGCAAAGTTAATTTCCTACCGAAAGCGATGAATTTTTACTAAAAGTGTTGAATTTTCAACCAGCAAAGGTTTTTCAGGAAAGAAAGAAAAAAATGGTTGAAGTTTCTACAAAACAGTTGATTTTTCAACAACAGGATTAAGTGTAATAATAATAAGTATTATTATACACAGAATAAAGCCCAGTTATCTCTATTTTGTTAAGAATAAGCTATAGACAAATTTATTTAGTATATTAAGTATAGTTTTACGGAGTCGCTTCACGTTAAGATAGGTTTATTGAATTATCCTTTCCATCCTTTTAATTCAACCTGTAATTTTTGGCGTTTACAGTTTTCCTACCTATCAGTGAATTGATCCCTATAATAAATAAAAATGTAGTCTATATCTACAATATAATAAAACGAGATAAAAATATCATAACGTACAATTCAAATGAGCCTTCGGTAAACAAATCATATTTGCCATAAACTTATGTCTTAATTCCGAATGATTTTTGTAGGTTATGTCTCATTAAAATCACGTAAATCGAAGAAATTTTCCTTCTGAAGAGATTAACAGCCTGCAATTACATAAAAAATTGTTCCGTTTTTGTTTTCATCTTACATTATTCAGTAAACAACATTTCAATAACTATTTATAAGATGATTTCCATTTTTTCCAAAATGTCCGGTCAGACAGTCAGATGACGGGAAATCGGTCAGATGACCGAAGCGGTCGGCGTCATTTGACGTCACTCACCATCTCTACGCAGGACTCCCGAGAACTCACTCACACAGATGTCGTTCTTATCGCTTGCTTATATTAACGCACTTACTATTAGTTTCACTGAGCGAAGAATTCCCCAGTGGTTCGGGTTTACACCCCAATAGTTGGGGTGGTTTCTCTTTTTTTCTGTTTCACACGAAGGATTGGTGCGCTCGCACCAACGAGTCGTGCGAGCTCCCCAACCATTGGGGTGCTCACCCGAAGCAGCAGCGGCCGAACTGGTGGGGTGCGCGCCCTAATGGTTGGGGAGCTTGCACCTATGATTCGGGAGATTCGAGTCGTCCACCGCGTTGGATGTTGCGCGTTCGACGTTTGCGCATGCTCGCTAATGGCCACAGCTGATAAACATCAGCCTCTTCCCGAATATCACTGTTTCTAGTTTATGTCAATTTTATTATTTATGTGCGAGATGTCAGTGGAATACAGTGTAAACTAGTTATCTGGTTTTTCTTTGGATAATCATTAATGAAGGTTCATTAAAGAAGAATTATTTCGGTATATATACAGAAATAATTCTGGAGAAAAAATAAGGTTTTATATTTCTCTTACCTTCGTTAATGATTATCCAAAGAAAAACCAGATAACTAGTTTACACTGTATTCCACTGACATCTCGCACATGAATAATAAGATTGACATAAACTAGAAACAGTGATATTCGTACAATAGGGTCATCCACTAATTTATTTTTTATTTTTACATATTAAATTATATGCTGTAAAATCACTAATAATACCAGCATAGTGTAAAGAAACTTTTTTTCGAATTTTTATTTGAAAAAGAAAAATTTGTACACATTTAAAATTCCTATTTCGTTCGCGCTCATTCCGCCATCTTGATGTGACATAGCTAGCTGCCAGGGGGATAGCTCTCCTATAAAGGCCTGTCGAATAAATGTGTCATGAGATTTGAAGACGGCAGAGTGGCGGCGCTGGCTGTACTTTTAGGCCGAAAATTATTCAAATGCATGGGGAAAATACAAATTTCATTTATTTTAATAGTTAAAGTACGTTTTTTGCATATATTTATCTCGGAAAAATATTTTGTAGCATATTAAATATCCAATAAATTAATATTTACTAAGTAAAAGTGAAGAAAACATTATTTTGATGATTAAATACGAATACACTTTTCACAGAGTACCAATAATAATTCTACAAAGTGAACATTAAATTTTTAGCATTGAAATATGTAAATATTTTAAACTGTGAAAATAGTAAATTTCAATTGAATTTTATTTTTATTGTCGTATATAATGATTATTGAAAATTGAAATTAACGTTCAATTGAACGAAATTATAAAAATTTATGTATATATTTTTTTAAAGCTAGACAATAATTTATTTTGTTTCGTTATAGGACGTTTATAAAAATTAATTATAATAATAAAAAATATCTATTGTTACAAATATGTCGAATATTTCTAACGATTTATATTATAAAGAATAGGATTTATAGAGTAAATAAATATTGATAAAGTTGTAGAATAAAAAAGTGTATTTATTGTGAACAATATTTAATTAGGAATTAACAGAGAATAAATAAAAATACATAATTATAAACGGATAAATACTACCATTTGTAACACGATATGGAACATAAAATTTAAAAACATTTATTTACACTTGTGAGCGCCCGACAGTACAATTCTTAACGCATTTTGATGTTTTTTTAAATGAACTTACGTCTTCCAAGTAAAATTAGTGACTTAGAATATTTTACTCAAACCAAATAAAATTTTTTTATTAATAACAAAATTTAATTTTTTTGTCTAACTTTTCAGTGATACCATTTAGTTTAAGACTTTCAAATTCATTACAAAAAAATGTGATAAATGAATGTAATAACTAACTAAAATAATTTTCAGTGGGTTAGAGCAAGACAAATTTTTTTACAATGTTATAAACAAACTAATGAACAAGAGTAATTTTTCGGGATTCACAACTTTTGGCTATTTAAAATAAAACTAATAAATACTACCATTCGGAACATTGTATTCACATAAAATTTGAAAACATTTGAACAAATTTATTCACATTTGCGAATTTCAGCAATTCAAGATGTAGCAAGCTTTGCCAGCTTTTTTTTGCTCTAAGTTAGTCTTCTTTAAATCAGAAATTTTCACTTTAGCAAATTGCCGCATTCGGTTTTCCAAGTAATATTGGATCAAATAAGCTAACACATCTTTAGCGTGATCGGGGCAAGGAGAATCAAAAGTTTCTTTGGTCAGCTCGGTAATAACTAGAGCAAATACATTGCTGTGATGGCAATTTTTTTCAAAGGATTGCTCTATTCTTTTTAAGAAATTAAAAATTCTGTAGTTAGGATGACGAAGGAGCTGGTCATCATCATATGCTATTATTTTAGCAACTGGATGATTTTGGGTCATTTCCTTTTCTGAATAAAAAAATCCTGAAGAACAGACTTCGCATTGTCGGAACTTCGAAAAATTTTTGCAGACTTGTCCGGTCAGAAAGTAAAGTAGACATTCTCTTACAATCGGGAGATCGTAATCATGATCTATCGCATCAGTGAAGTCACTGAAATCACAACTTTCTTCTGCGATAGTGATATTTAATTTATTTTTAATTTCAGCGACAATTTCTTCTTTATTGTTCTTCTTTGACTTGTATAGTTCTTTTAATATTGAAATGGAAATTAAAGGCGTGGTAGGAGCATCGAGAATGGAACAATTTCCGCTTCTTGGTGGTTTTAAAACACCATAGAAAGCGAGAATTTTGTACATCTGCAAAAAGGTCGGAGTACCTGGATGATGATTGGTGATAATGGAATAATTTATTTATTCGCGCGTTCCAAGAGAGCATGAATTACGATTTGATCATTTGGAGTAGCAATTTGTAGGAATAGCAATTCGTAGTAATAGAAATTTGTTATAATGAAAAATACATCTTAGAATAAAAATATTTATTTTTAATATACTGCCTGAATATTGCCTGGACTTTTGCAAGGAAAAAATCTTAAATTAGCTCAGGATGCATTTTTGTCAATGATTACATTAAATCGTATGTGTAAATGCCAAAACTCGTGACAATAGGCGGCATTTTTTGGCGTTTTTTTTCAAATAAAATGAAAAAAATTAATTTACAATTAACGTAAAGAAAATAAAATTCACAATAAAAATGGATCGAATACTCAAAATTATGCAATGATAAAGTTTCAACAAGATTTAAAAAATTTACAATCATCGTGAAAAAATTCAAATTTAGAATGAAAATTGATCCAATGCTCAAAATTATACAATAAAAAAAATTCAAAAAGACGTAGAAAATGTACAATTAACGTAAAAAATTGATCCAATGTTTAATATTATACAATTAAAAAGTTCAAAAAAGCTTTCAAAAAAGTACTTGAAACAAACTTTGATTATAATTTCGTTTTTAAGATACATTCGCAAATAAGATATAAATTTAATTTTTCAAATTATATTGTTTTTATTGAAACTCATATATTCAGAATAAGAAATTAGCTCTGCTAATTTTGGTGTGATCTTTTCCCTTTATGGCTTCGGGGTCAGCAAGAAGTAAAGAAAGATTTAAATTTTCGTCACAAGTACCCGAAACTTTTGATAGAAATTAAAATCTTTCTTTCCTCCTTAGAGGCCTCAAAGGCACAAAATTAAAAGCTTCCGAATTATTATATACAATCTTGCATTTTCGGTGATAAATCTAAAGTTGAATTTAACGTCATCCTGAGACCCTCAGCTGCGTCGTCAGTAAGAAATTCATCTTTACTAAAATTAGAAAAGCTTAATGAACGATAAAGTAACTTCATCGATAAAAACATCTACCTTAATATCTTCACTTCCGAGACGAACACCTGTTTCTGGAGATGTTCTGTTTCAGGCATCGAACATGTTGTTCATAATTTCACAGAACTGTGCTGTAGACTCGCAAGTTTCCAACCTTTTCTCAATAGCCTTATAAAATCGAAGTTCTCTAGCAGCGGATTTACTGAAAAGCTGTGAAAAAAATTAATGGTCAAAAGTTAATTAACTAAAAACATTATTAACATTTATAGACAGTATTTACTAATATTTCAATGGGTCATTTTATGATAAAATTATTATTTTTAATATAATGTAAAGACAAAATATACCTGAAGTGCGAGAAATACTCGCATTTTAAGGAAACTGTTGTTTTCAAGATTCACGTGAGCATCAGTTATCTTAAAACAAAGTCTTTTTCCAGCTTTTTGAAATGAATCAATTTCGTGCAAAACCTTAAAGTGCTCCCACTCGATATAATCTTCATCTGGACTTATCTGCATTAAATAAAATGTTCATATAAATATTTTGTGTTAAATTTTAGGAATTTAAAAAGATGGACAAAATTCTTACTCTTAGCTTTCCGTTATTTGCTAATCGATTACAAATAGTCTTAATGAGGTGAGGTGCGTCAGAAAAGAGAAAAACCTTTCGGTTGTGCCTATGGTTATCGATCCAATCGTGTTGATCATTTAAATTGTCTGTAGGATGTTCAAAAAAATTTTTGAACGTGGCCTTTTCTCCACTACAACCCAATTCAGTCCACATTTTTCTATTCGGTTTTTCTTCGTCCGCAACAATTCCATGTACTTTTGCACCTGCTTTTTCCAGCAAAACAATGGCTTGGATGACTATTCTAGCCAATACATCACCAGTCGATACCCCTTTGGAAACAAAAACTGCTATCGGCTGAGAATAATTGTCATAGAGCGGTTGAAACATTACAACGAGGCCGTGATCTGCCATTTCTCCGTCGACATCCTTGGGCAGATCATCACCGTAATCTTCAAGACCTTTGAACGTCATCCTTTTTGGATCAAGTAATAAAGTCTTTCGAGTAGATATTTCATCGATGAGTATTATACCATGGAGTTGTAATTCTGACTTCTCACTGAAATGACTTTTGAGAATTTCAAAGAAACGTGGATCAAACCCACATGGACAATCCATGTTTGAAAGATATCTGTAACAATAAGATTGAACATGAGACAAATGATTCCAATTAACACAAAAAATAGTCAATCCTCAATTTCAAATTTCAGTGTTTGAAAGTATTTTTATTCGAACTTTTGTAAATACCTATCGGCGAATTGTTCGTACGCAGGGCACTGGCAGCATTTTATTATCCAGAATCATTCGATAAGTTGCAGGCGAGCGCATATGGAGTAGAAGACAGAGAATTACCCATTCATCAGAAAATCTCCGACCTTTGGGACCTTTCACTGAATCAGCTTTAAAAATTTCCTTCACTGCTGTTACTTCATTTTCACTAATGCCATATGATTAGCTAGAAGGTCATTTACAGAATCTTCCGTCATATTTTGCATTTTGACCTGGATATTTTTCATTCTGGTTTTCAACATTTGAATTGTGGATGCAGCTCTTTGTTTCGCTCTATTGGCCGATTCTGCTTTTCTTCTTAGTTTTAGTATTTTTTCCCGTTTTTTAGGGCTTAATTCACTCACTTTGAGGTAGGTTCTGTTCGAACTTTTGTTATGCTGGGAACAAATTATTTTTTGTCTTAAAAGTTTCTTGACAGAACTACAGCATGTACAATTAAGATTGTCCTTTTCTTTCTTTTCAGTAGCTTGGTCAGGTAAAATTAAAGTGCAATTTCTGTGACGCAAAACATCTGATTTATCAGAATAAGTGAAAGATCGCAAAAGGTTTTTATTTCCGGCTTTCTCATTTTCGCTTAAACCTAAAGCACCTTCACATATTTGCGTTTTCTCTATGCGAGCTATAATTTTTTCAAGATTTTGCACTGAAATCAATTTACCAGTGTCAATGCCGAAATCTGAGTACTCGATTAATTTACCATTGATTTTTACAATGAATGTAATTTCCTCATCTACGATTATTTCTTTATGCCAAACAGAATCGATATAATTGTTGGGACCTAGTCTTCCAACACGCTTTATAAACGTTATTCCCTGACGATTGCCAAAAGACACCGAAGTTCTACACCAAGAAATTGGGATTTTAACACTTTTTTCGTCCTCTGAAATTGTCTGAAATGAAAGTTTCTTCGAATTCTCTAGTTATCGTAGAAGAGACTTTTTCAGTGGCATGATCAACGAGAACTTCATCAATAGAGCTACAAGCGTTCCCTTGTCCACCTTCAGATGTTTCATTCTCCGTACTTCTTTTCCTCTTGATGTTTTTTGTAGCGGAATCCGGAGAAGTTTGGAAACCCCTCTTTCTAGATTGCTTTCGAGGTTTTGGAGTAGGCTTCTCTGGTCGCCCAAGTAGTAACGATGGCACAGCACCAGGCCGCAAACGTGGTTTCGCATATTTGCTCTACAAGAAAATAATCATTATTATTATATTGTTGCTCATAAGAAAAATTAAAAATACACCAAATTTCTACAGTAAAAATTTTTTGCGAACTTCATTTTTATATCGCTAAAATGTTTGTATCGTTAAAATGATTTGATCGAAATCTAATTTTTAATATAGTAATAAAAGATTGGTGATTTAAAACCAGATAACTGACTGTCTGTACTTCTCTCTCTCTCTCTCTCTCTCTCTTTATCTTGCTCTTTTTTTTTTAATTGCCTACTACACTTTTTTTAAAACCTTTTTCTGACTCTCTAAATATTTATTTTGCTGGAAAATAATAATTTTTGTGGATAAAAACTTTTTTATTCTTATACAACCTCCCTATATCTCAGGAGCCAGTTTTTATTTCATTTTTTTTTTAAATTAAAGAACAAATTTTTTGTCGCTATCCAAAAATATTTTCCGAAACCCGTGAAATGTGAACCTCCAAATTCTTAAATGATTTACTCGAAAATGGTTAATTTTTTTTAACGAAACTCACTTTCTCCCAATTTAGCAACTCAATGTCTCGGGAGCAAGTTTTTATTTTTTTGTTAAAACTAAAAATTGCAGTTTTTATCTCCTTGGGAGTAAACTTTTGCTTTATCTGTAGAAGGTGATTTCGATTTTACAGAACGTTATTTGTCTCTCCTGGAAAATTCCGACTTTGTTGCTTATCTGGTTCTGTACTGCAACCCTTTAATGAATAATTAAATTTAATTCCTTTAATTAATAATTAAATTGAATTCTGATTGCGATTCAAAGTTTAATTGCGTATTTTCAATAACATTTATACGCCATATCTCGTTGAAAATTAAAAAAATTCCAGTAAAACACTTTTTTGTCAATTATTTTCAAAGTAAACAAAAAAAGATTGCGACCTTTAAAAACAATTGTGATGAATTTAAACTGTTTTTAAATTTTTGGATACCAACTTTAATCAATTATTTTAATTCGCGTTTTTTACAAAAAAAAACCCTGGCGGACCGGCCGAACGCAGACATTACGCTACAGCGTAATGGTAAAGTAATGGTAAAGTAATATGGCATTACAATTAATAAAAGAAACAAAATTGATATGTAAACTGTTGCAATTGTAATAAAACGTTAAAATTTATGTTAAATGGTTATGCCGTAATGGCAACAAGTTGCTTTCTCAGCGTTAAAAAATAAAAAAAATAAAAAACAAAGTGGCTGTAATTCAAGTCGGGCCCCTGCTTATTGGCAACTCGCTAACGCGGTTTCAAGTGGGTTGCCAGTCTGCATGGGCCCGACTTGCATGACAGCCACTTTGTTTTTAATTTTTTTAATTTTTTAACGCTGAGAAAGCAACTTGTTGCAATTACGGCATGACCATTTAACGTAAATTTCAACATTTTATTATAATTATAGTTTTGAAAGTGAAAAAAAGATTGTGATCTCCAAAAACAATTGTAATAAATCAAAAATGTTTTCAAATTTTTTGATAAGAACTTGATGATATTTTTTCTTACAGTAGACCAGTTTTTTTTCAATTATTTCCAAAGTGCACAAAAAAGATTGCGATCTTTAAAAACAATTGTAACGACTTTAAACTGTTTTCAATTTTTTTTATAACAACTCCAATCAATTGTTTTAATAATATTAATTGAAAAAGTTGAAAAATAATTCAAATAAAGATATACTTACCGTTCCAATAACAGATCATATTTTGAGTTTATCTAATTCCTTCTAATTCGTTCACAAAATATGTGTAATAAATTGTTTTAATTCCTTCATGTGGAATATAAATTTTGAAATTTTAATTCTATTCAATTCAAGTCTGCCTCTTTCAAATTAAAATTAGTTTAATTCCCACATTTCAATAAATTTTATTTGTAATATATTCTCCTCAATGTTAGAAAAGATTAATGCATTTTTTAAAACGTTTAAATGAATGATTAAAATATAAATGAATATAAATTTGAATCTTTTCCGAATGTATAAGTTATAAAACGATTTAATAATGAAAAAAATGTTAAATAAGTGCATCATAAATATGTAAATTGATAATAATATGGTATAATTATTCTAAATAATTATAATCCATAAACAATCCATAAATTTTAATTCCATATAGCGTTCTCAAAGCGAAATTATTTTAAACTTTTCTATTCCTTCTTTTACACTCTTCTACTTTTTAATTTTTTTTAATACGCTCCCATTAAATTTTACTACGTCGATTGAGGGGAATAGGATTTGCACTTTTTCTTTTCCCGTTGGGGGATTTTTAGACGGAGGAAAAATCGGGTATTCATAGGAATACACATTTTTAATTCTTCTGAATTCAACGCTTAGCATTCGCCTGAAGCAATTATCATTCTCAAGAATTAATAAATTGAATGAATAAAAATAAATGTTTCAAAATTTTATCGTCATTTATGCCGTTTACTTCCTTTTTCGCTTTCACTCATCGAGTGACAGCAACATTGAAACTGGAGCACTTGGCGAAGAAGTCGCTAATCATAAGTGTACTCACTTTTGGCAAATTATCCGAACTGGCTTTAACGTATCCAGGCATATTGATACTTTATAAAAATAAACCATTTTTGCCAAAAAACGCTGCTAATTAATTATTTTGATTGTTTTTATCAAACTGACCATGTATTTTCTTCAGTTTTGGCGGCGCGTGACGTCACACCACGTGTTTCGAGCCGTGAGGGCGCCACATGCTATCTTCTATAAATCGCCATTTACGGTGGCTATTTTATCACTTTTTAATAAATTATTATAAATTACTAAATAATAGAAATTGAGTTTTAATTTCACATTTTAATTCGCTGGGAGCAAAAGTTTATAAGAAACTCAACTATAAGGCAAACAAAATTTTGGTGGAAGACCCTGTTCGCGCATTTATTTCTCGGTCGCTATCAATGCCTATAGTTCAATACTTCTATATTGTCTAATTCTAGATCATTGATCTTTCCTCTCGCAGTTATTTACATACGGACAAGTATAAAAGAAAATATCCACTACTTTATTTTTATTATTGTTATATTAAGCTTATCAAAGGCTTTTTTCAGGTTAACAAATGCAAAGAAAACTTTGTTTATTCTAAAACTTTTTTCTGTGTTCTGTCTCAAGCTACATATCTGATCTGTTCATGATATTTCTGGCATAAATCCACATTGGACTTCCCGGATCTTTTCTTCTGTTATTTTCATGATCTTAGGAAGAAGTATTTCTGAAAATATTTTGCCTGCGATACTTAGTAGGCTGATAGCCCTATAATTATTGCGTTATCTTTATCAACCCATCACCGCTTTTAAGAATTTCAGCGGTAATATCATCCATACCAGCAGCCTTACCATTCTTTAAGGTCCTAATTATACCTCGAATTTCAGAGTCAACGGGATTTTCTACCGAATCTTCTTCCATGTCGCAGTTGTTAGGTTCCATAGCTTCACCTTTCTATAATTTCTTGTAAAAGTCACTCAAACAGCCTTCTTATTTGTCCGTATCCCATACCATTTCACCTTTGTTATTCCTAAATTCGACTTATTCTGTATCACTACTTCTTCTCACTTCTTCTTTCTTTTTGCATTCTCTCATTTTCTTCTGCATTGATCTTACGCTTACTTCCTTTAACTAGTATAGGGTGTCTAGTGACCGGGAAATCCGGGAAATACGGGAATTTGCCGGGAATTTTGTAAAACCTTGAAAAATACGGGAAAATGCCGGAAATTCTTTGTAAGATTCGGGAATTCTTTGAACGATCCGGGAATTCTGTTGCCATAAATTCCAAATCTTTATTTTCTGTGTAAAATTATTCTTATATAATAAAAAGTTTGAAAAACGTAATTTGTCTTTTTGAAAAGAAGGCGCAAATCACAGCTAATGAACATCGTTTTCTTGGGCATGCGCAGAAACTCAAGTTTTCAACTTCGAAAATCGACTCGAGACCACGGGAAGTTTAAGTTACTTCACGTATATGGCGCTTGTGCCGTATGTGTCGAAAATTGCATGGTTAACAGGCTTGGGAAAGGCTGCACATGAAATATTAGCGCCGCGTTCGGAAAGATTGGAACTATTATCTTCCAAAAGAAACTTGCTTGTTTTTGGCGTAGGTAATGTACAGGAGTTTTGTCTTCTGTATCAATTCTCCATACGGTGTGTCGAGTTCGACCCATGAATATCGTAAAAGCGCAACAGTGGATGCCCAGCCAAACGTTAGTCTTATCTGATTTTAAATTTTATTTTTGAATGAATAAATACCTCATTTTTGTAATACAAGTGACTGTTTATTTCAAATTATGCTCTTTCCGGGCGCTAAGCTATTGTCAGAGTCCCAATCCTCAAATAGCTAAACACATCACAAGAACAAACCGGGAAAAACGTTATTTCTGATCCGGGAAATCCGGGAATTTGTAAACGGAATTTCGCTAGACACCCTGCTAGTATTTTCACTTTTCTGTTCTTATCCATATAATAATCATTTTATAGTCTAATTCTATTGTCATTGCCGAAGCATGTATTATTCAACTTTCTTACATACGTTTGCTTCTTCTCGTTAACAGTCACGCGAATGTCATCATTCCAGTTCCACCAAGCATCACCAGTCATTTTTCTCACCATCGCAGTACCACACACTTCATAATGATGCACTCCTGATCATGCTCTCCTGAAATATTGTCTTTGCGCCCTATACACTTCTACTGCCTATTTGCGACTCTCATTTTATCCTGTAAAATATTTCGTTCACCTTATTACGCCAAACTTTAATTGAACGTATTCTCCAATGCTCGTCTGAATCTGAACCGGATCTTATTATTTCTCCTAGACCTGAATTTATGATTTTAGAGATCATTGCACCTAACGCACCTAAGATCATGTGTTGTGTCGTGTATCGACCCCCAAATGCGGGGACTATTTCTGAATTCGAAGCAGCATTTGCTCTTCATTCTCCGGCATTTACTAATATCATGATTTTTGGTGATTTCAATGCAGATCTTTGTAAATCATCTTATTATTCGGATCAAATAAGACAATTTTTATACTTGAATAACTTGTCATTAATTCCTTTCTCCCCCACACACCATACCGCCACCTCTCATACCTGGTTGGATCTTTGCGCAGTAAATGATAATGATATGGTTATAGAGTATAGTCAAAGAGAAGTACCTTTCTTATCTCACCATGACCTTATACAAATTAAGTACCAATACAAGTCGCCTAAACAGAAATCTAGGTTTCTCTACTATCGTGATTTCCGTAACCTAAATGTTGAGGACTTTTTACAGTACTTGGAATCACATAATTGGAGTGAACTATCCTCTGCCTCTATTGATGGAAGAGTAAATGCCTTAAATATATTTGTATTGGATTCCAATGAAAAATTCTCTACACTCCGTGCATATAAACCTAAGAACCTTCCGGCACCATGGATTACACCCACAATCAGACTTAGAATGAAAAAAAGAGACAGGCTGTACAATGCAGCTAAGCGTAATAATTCCCTCTATTTGATGTCAAAATTTCGCTCGTTGAGAAACTCGGTACAAATTGAAATTCAGAACAGCAGAATTGCATATAATACATCTAGATTGTCAAACATCACTGAACCTCAGCACCTCTGGAATGAATTTCGCAGATTAGGTCTTATTAATCCTAAAAATACCTCAATATTTACTTCAATTACTGCTGACGAATTCAACTCCTATTTCAATTCAGTATTAAACGTTTCTACAAATTATAATAAAATTACTTTTTCTGAACCTTGTCGTTTGGAAAATAATATGACTTCACTGTTTAACTTTTCTGAGGTGACAACTTATGATGTGTGTGAGGCAATTCAATCATGCGAAAGCGACTCCAAAGGTGCAGATGAACTTCCAATTAGTTACTTCAAGAGAGGTATTGAGGTGTTAATTCCTCACCTCACTGAGATATTCAATCTATCACTTACATCTTCTGTTTTTCCGGACACCTGGAAGAAAACAATCATAAGACCCATACCTAAAATAAAAAATCCAGTTTCTCCAAGTGATTATAGACCTGTCTCTTTACTATGTGCGTTATCTAAAGTTCTTGAAAAAATAGTACACAAACAGTTTGTTACTTTTCTCGAGATTAATAATCTTCTCGATGTATACCAAACGGGCTTCAGAAAGGGTCATAGTACTCAGACCGCATTACTCAAAATAACAACTGACATTAAACAAGCTATTGATTCTCGTAAAATAACCTTATTGGTCCTCTTCGACTTCAGTAAAGCGTTTGACTTAGTAGATCATGGCATTCTTCTTCGCAAGTTGAAAGAAATTGGTTGCTCCGATGCAGCCCTATCTTGGTTTAATTCTTATATTTCAAATAGACAACAAGCTGTTATAAATCCAGATACTAATGAAAGATCGAACTGGCTTCCAATAACGTCAGGAGTGCCGCAGGGATCTGTACTAGGGCCCCTGCTATTTTTAATTTTCTTAATTGATCTAAAACTTTTTCTACGTATAGTGCACTATATTATATATGCTGACGACCTACAAGTCTATATTCATTGCTTTCCCTCCGAAATATGCCAGGCAATTGTCACTATGAATGAGGTAATCGCCCTATGGGTTCAGGAGAATAAGTTAAAGATAAATGCCTCCAAAACAAAAGCCATGATCCTAGGTAATGCTATTTTTCTCAATAATATCGACCTCAATTCTCTCTCACCACTAATGCTAAATGGCACTGTAATACAATATACTATCTCTGCTCGTAGTCTGGGTGTTATTTTGAATCCTACTCTAAATTGGAAAGATCATATATACGGTATAGTTAATAAAATAAATAGGACATTATATCCTCTTAAAGTAAATAGAAAATTTCTGGACAAATCACTTCGCATAAAATTGATTTCTGCTCTAATCTTTCCATTACTAGATTATTGTTGTTTAGTGTATGATGATATTTCACTTGAGCGAGACGTTATGTTACAACGAGCACTTAATGCTTGGGTGCGCTTTATTTTTGATCTACCTAAAGATTCCTCTATATCGTCGTATTTGAACTCACTTGGCTGGCTACGAGTCAAAACTAGGCGCTAATACTTTATGGCCACTAATCTATATAGTATTCTAACAACAGGAAATCCTTCCTATCTTAGAGAGATGTTTTTATATGTAGATGATGTTAGGCTTCGTACTACAAGGCGAGATGGAAATTTACTTTACATTAATCCTTCCAGAACTTCCATGTACAATAACTCCTTTTCTATATCTTCAGCTTTATTCTGGAATTCTCTTCCTGAAAATATTCGTAATGCGGAGAATTTGATGATTTTTAAAACTAATATTTTTCGGCACCTCTTGACCGAGCAATCTCTACTCTAAGATCAATGCGTTCCGAATGCTGCCTCTACATGTACGTTAAACTGATATTTAATTTAATTTGATTTAATTTAATCTAATTCAATTTAAGTTATGGAATTGTATTTCGCTTATGACTACCAAATTATTCCCAATTCTTAGTCTTACTTAGATTAAGTTATAGCATATAGATATATAAATAGATATTTATATATTATATTACACAAAATGTATGTACCTATTCATGTAAATACCTTTTTGCCTGTAGGGGACTTGTCCCATGGCTTTAATAAACTCTAAACTAAACTAAAAAAAATTACGTTTGTTCTTCTGGTTTCTGCAAATTCTCTGTGTTGATCACCGCCTACTTCGTCTGTTTAGTTCTCTTTCTCCTCCATCTTTGACACACCTGGAGAATCACTATTCTACCGATTAGATAAAAGATTTTAATATGCTTTTCTCAGAGAAGGCTCAGAGATATTTTTTTTTTTTAGGAAATATTGAATCGTCAGTTATTTTTCAAAAATGTCACATCGGGTCGATATTTTTAGTCACGGTAGTATATTTCGGATAATATGGAACAGTTTATGTAATTCTAAAAGATGTGAAAATTTTGACTTATTAAACTGATGAAATTGCGGAAATTTTAAGAATATATTGAATGATGGAAAAAATGGAAATTCTTAAAATTTCTATATTTTTATCAATGTAATAAATTCCAAAACGTATATATCGTTCAGAATTACTTGACAAGCTTTGATTTTACAAACTATGTATGTTGATTGTACTGATAAATTTGTACTTGGCCGAATTTTTTCGCATCGTGGATGTTTTTGTTTGGCGATGCAAAATAATTTCAGATAGTCCAAAAGAATTTAAAAGAATTAAAATTCAAGAATTGAAGAGATTTAAAAATTATTCACAATAATTTTAGGAACAGGTCAGTAGTTCTGTACTCCTCTGGCATACTAACTTTGTTACAGAGGAAAAATTATGAGAAAAAAACCGAACAGTCTACCGTTACGGAATGTTCCGTACGCCTAAATCCCTTTTCAGCTCATTCAGGGCTAATGATACGGAAAATTCCGTAATACTAGCTCTAGCGCAATACATGACCGCTTATTTTTACGGAACATTCCGTGATAGTAGTCAGTGTCAAGAAAATTAAAGAAATTTTAAGACGAAATGGTTTGAACAAACCTTGGACGTATTATTTTCCATTGAAATAGGAATGCCTTTTAGAATTTTCATACTAAAAGTGTAAATACTTTCTCTGCTTATTCGGGAAACAATTTTTTTTCGATTATATCTCAGGATATGTCTTGGGATATCTGCAGAATACTGTATACGAATTTTTGGGATTATATTGTTCCCTTTACTCCCAAACAAATAAATGTTTAAAAATATTCCAGAAAGTAAATCTTTGGAAACGCTATAATGTCATAAATACTTCACTATTAATATTGTGTTTCCTCTTACAAATTTGAATATTCCTAATTTGTCACACAACTCTATATGAAAAATATCTATTTTTCTACACTGAGAGACCCAATTCTTCAACTATTCATAAAAAGCCGTTCAAAACGTACGTATCACTTTTTTCTGACAATTTGCCCACCTCCCCTTCAACGCTTTTTTATAGTATGTGCATGTCACTTTAAAATTAGGGTAATGCTCGAAGTGACCCCCTCACCACTAAAGGCGTTACTTATTTTTTGATGGGCCCCTAACTGCGTTTTCATTTTTCATATAGTTGCATTTCTGTTTGGGGATTAAGGTGACATTGAGAAAATTTTTACATTCTCATCCTAATGAGAAGGTTTTATGTTTTATGTGAAATTTGACTAAGCCCTCTGATTCAGAAAAAACGATTTTTACGAAGGTGCCTGTCTGTCTGTATGTATGTCTGTATGCTGTAGGCACGAAAACTTTCTAACGACTAATCATATTGGATTGAGCTTGGGCACAAGTTTTCAAGGCATAAAAAGAGAGGGCGAGTTCGTTAGCCAGTTACTTTAGATGTAAATTAAAAAATTTGGAGCCTCTTTAAAATTTTTAAAAACATTTTTTTTGCGATTTAAAAATCCTATGAATGGCTGTTCATAGTACTCGAAAGTTCGAACAATTTATTTCCATGACTTTTTTTGACAGAAAGAAAATTATCAAAGTTATAGCGTTTACCAAATTAAAAAAAAAAATAAACGATAATGAACATTATAGGGGAACATGGGGCAAAATAACGATAGGGGCAAAACGGGAAATTGATTATATCTTCACTGTGGCGTGACGCCATCTACTGGAAATTCTAGGAACTTCGTTTTGAGTCATTCCCGAGATTTCTCATGGCAATATGTTATAATTTTGTTGTTATTTTCCAAGTTATGAGATGCATTGATCGTTTTCACGCCCAGTTATATTTTGACTGATTTTCCACTACACGTAACTAATACAAATGTTTGTTTAATTGGAATTGCTTCAGCCCCATTATTTTGTGTACCTAAGAGCTCTTATTTTGCTTGGGGGCGTTTTTGATTGGGAGTATTATCGCGATTTTTGGGAGTCATATTGAAAAAGGAATTTGGGGGTAGAATGGGCAGGGGCAAAACGAGACACCGCAGCGATTGAACGGTGGATCCAATGCAGTTCGTGCGACGATTGGGCTCATCAGTCTTGCGCAGATTTCAACAGTGAGAACGGAGACGAAATTCACGTCTGCGTATTTTCTAAGGCCTGATTTTGGTAATTTTAATATAAAAAAATGGACAATAAAACTTGTTACAAGTTCTTGTAACTGTATTACTTATTTGTTTAGTCTTTTTTAATTAATTTTTTTGATAATACATTTTATTTTGTATTTAACAAAGCTTCCCATTTTGCCCCATGCTAGGGGCAAAACGGGATGAAAAACCTTTTTTAAAAAATCAATAAAAAAAAGTAGAACATGGCATTTTTTCAATGCAAAAAATATAATTTCTAGCACATTATTAGTTGTTTAAGGCACTTATAGTATTGAATGTGGAAATAAAATATTTTAGTATGAGAAAAAATATCCTAAAGCAAAATCGTCCCGTTTTGCTTCATGTTTCCCTAAGCCAAACAACGAATGATATGAAAAAAAGTCAGGAAAAGAAAAACGTGGCTTTTTGGAAGCCCTACTAGGTTATCATACCAACTCTTTGAATTCTATAAATTTGTTAACAATTACTTTTCGATAGGATGCGTAGTTTTTCTTTCATTCGTGAAAAACAACATTACAAATAGAAAAAATAGCAAATTTTTGGGCAAACAACACAAGCTACGAAAAAAACAATTTGTCAAAAGTTGTCAACCCAAAAAAGTGAAAAATAACATTAAAAATGTAAAAAAATTAAATTTTTGGATAAACGACATAGACTATGAAAAAAAATGAATGGACAGAAGTTGCTCATCCAAAAAAGAGATGCAAATTTGTCATCAGTAATTTTTTGATGAGACGCGTAGTTTTTGTTTTCATTGTGATAACGCTTTTTAAAAAATGGAAATTCCATTCGCCAGCCAAACTATGTAAAATATGAAAAACAATGAGATGTGAAAAAAGGTGCACAAAAATTAAAACTTTTAAAAGACCTTCAAAGTCGCCTTTTTTAATAGGAAATTTATTGTAATTATTCTTGCGTGCAGGTTTATATTGATCGTTTGTATGGAAAAGATTCTTAATTTTGGTGCTATTATTGACTACAGGAGCCAGAAATAAATACTTAGATTTCATTACAAATCAAGAGATTGAGCGCGAGTATTGTAATGAGAATGTGCTCCTCAAGGCCGATAGAGCTTTAAGTAAATAATTAATCTCTTCTTCAAATAAAATCAAATTAAATTCAATAATCTCTTTAAAAATGGACGTTTTTCGGCAGTTTTTTAATATTTGCAACTCTGCATATGCACTACACTGTAAATTGCATCGAGCACGAAGTGCGAGGACCGAAAGTAGCCGAGCGCGAAACGCGAGGTGAAGAAAGAAACCGTGCGCGTAGCGCGAGGTAAATACCATATCGAGCGCGAAACTCGAGAAGCAACAGTCGCGCGCTCATACGTTGAACTTTAATGCAACTTTTTGTAAAGTTTCAAATATTCTTTCGAGTTTTTCTAAAATTTATCAAAATTATACGGAAGATTCTCTCAACGCATTGATACTTACATGCTCAAAATGAAACGCAACAAGGTAAACGTGGGATGTATTCTGGATTTCAAATGGATGACAGCATGATAGACTATATTAAACATAATCGAAACTTATAAATGGGTTTTATCGAAGAAAATAGATATTCCAAAGTGTGATTATTCTGTTAATTACTCATTATCTCGTCGGTATGCAAACTTAAACAAGTCAAAAGTTGCAAATACGAGAATTTTGGGGTTATCGGCACGTTCAAAGACTGCTTACTGGAGTAGTCAGCATTTCTGTGTATGAGTGGTGATCAATGGTATTCAAGTACAAATTAAAATATTACTTTTGATTATTATTTCAAAAATCATTTACCGAAAATATATAGTCATTTTCCGATAACCGGTGGAGTGATTGTAACCCCTACATTGACCATGTATGGAAACTTGAAACACAGTTATGAAACATTAAAATTTTTGTCTCTCAGTGCGAAATTCACATATCAAATCTGAGAATTGTTATTAAAAACTTATTAAAAACATTTCATTTAATTTTAAATCGTTATAGGTGATCATCAGCGGCGAATACAACTACAGTGATCCAGAAATTCAAAGACAGGTGGAAAATCTGACCCGTACTTTAGAGTTAACAACGTGGATCAGTAACCCTCTCTATTCTGAAAGCTGGCTGCGCAGTTTTCTAAGCTACATATCTCGAAATCAAGAATACTTAAACGTTACTATAGACACAGAAGAAAGTTTCATTGAGACTTTGAAAACATTCTGGCTTTTCCCAACGAGTCCTTTCTCCCTGGACGTTAAATTCGATGTTACTGGAAGGCATATCATAGGAAGCAGGTTTCTCATCCAAGCAGTCAACGTGAGTGGCACGAATCAGGAAAAGGATATGGTGAGAGAACTAAGACAAATATGCAAGGATTCACCTTTGAATGCGAGTGTTTTCCACCCTTACTTCGTCTTCTTCGACCAGTTCGATCTGGTTGTTCCAATCAGCATTCAGTGCATGATTATTGGTGCAGTTTCTATGATGGTGATCAGCTACATCTTCATTCCTGATATCATCTGCTGTTTTTTGGTAGCCTTCTGCATCATCTCCATCGAACTGGGTGTAGCTGGATATATGGCCCTCTGGGATGTAAATCTGGACAGCATATCCATGATCAACCTCATCATGTGCATTGGATTCAGTATTGACTTCACTGCTCATATCTGTTATGCATACATGAGCTCTAAACTTAAAAAAGCAGAAGATCGAGTCAAAGCTTGTCTTTACAGCCTGGGACTTCCTGTGGTGCAGGGTGCAGTCTCTACGATTTTAGGGCTCCTCGCTCTCTTATTTGCAGGGACCTATATTTTCCTCGTCTTCTTCAAGATGGTTTTCCTTGTTATTTTCCTTGGGGCACTGCATGGACTCTTACTTCTCCCAGTCCTGTTGTCTCTCTTTGGTTCAGGTACTAGTTCTGATGATGATGATAAAGAGAATGTTAAGTCAAATAAAGAATTAAGAGACGAGGATGTTTCAAAACTTCCGAAACCTTACGTAATTCCCCACCCTCAGCTCTATTACTCTTCTGCTCCGAAGCTTAATTCAGCTATCAGTTTGACTAACTTTGAAGACAGAGATCCTGGCTTAGGCACAAGTGAAGATAGTAATTCCTCAGAGAGTGGATCTTCTCAGAGCAGAAGAAGGCAGCAGGAAAAAGAAGAGGAGAAGAAAAGATACGAGAGCTGGAGAAGATCAATTGACACCCTCCCGAGCTTATCTCAGTTTCAGGCTACTATAGCGCCACCTCCAGATTACCCTGGAGCTCTAGTTGGTATAAGTAAGAAGTCAGAGTCTACTGGATTCAGAAAAATGCCTTTACATTCAGAACAAAAGGGACCTTCTAATAATATATCGCGGGAATACGTACGCAGCCGATCCCAACACAATCTTCATCAACCGAGGTACTTCACGGATCATCGATACCCCTAAAAAAATAACGTTTCAAATGAATGTTGATACACTAAAAGAACTTTAGAAAAAATAATTAGTTCAAGTGAGTCCAGGTTTGGAACTATTTGGTGCTTTCGTGCTGCGATTGACATAATGATGACAATAGTGATGAATTGAGAATAATCTCACAACTTTTAGTGATCTACGGTAGATCTCGAGTGTTGAAGCCAGGAAATTCTAGAATCTTTGTCGAAAAAGAGGCGGCGTTGTACCTATTCATGAACTTACTTCTCGAATTAAAAAACAATAAGTGTTTATATATCTTGTGTCAAGTGCTGTAATCCGTGGTGTGATCTCAAGTTACGCGAAAGTTTTTTTCAATGAAGGCTAAAAAATGTTGACAATTTAATAACATTTTCACAATTATTTAATATTTTATAAAAGTAGTAAAATGACATTTGACGATTGAGAAAAAATTGAATTTTCAAAAGTGTTTCCTAGATCATTCTCTATTGTTTAGAAGAAATTCAGATGTTTATGTTTATCTGAAAGAAATAACATGTGCTCCAACGGTGTTAATCAAAAGAAAAACACGTATAACATACGATTACATCTTTATAAATGCATGAATAAACTCATGATTAATTTGCAGTGATTTTTCTCTAATGGTGTAATTATCAAAATGATGTGCTGTCGCAAAAGACCACTTATTTTTCCAGTGAACAAATTTAACAAAGAGTTTTAGTTATATCCCATCGGCATGGAATTGTTTTGTCAAAACAATAATAAAATTCGACATCCATTTCAAATTCCATGGAGCTGAATGTATAACATACAAATTTTTAAGTATATCTTTATATAAGTTCAAAAGGAAAGTGTAAAAGGAACAGCGAAAAGACACTTTATGACTTTATTTTTAATTTTCAGAATTCTGTAATTTGAACAGAGTTAGCTCAATTTACTTTTTTATAATGCTTCAATGTTATTTTAAACAGTTTGAAGGCATGATTAAATAATTACATAAAAGTTTGAACCTCTTGCAGTTAAGATTTTCTTGGAAATTGAAATAGTATGTTTTACGTAAAAGAGAAAAATGACCCAGCGTTATATAAAATGAAAATTTTATGTCGAGGAATATGCAGACATTAAATGAGAAAATGTTAGAATAAGACGACTTTAAGAGCTACAGATAATTTTGGTTAAACTTTGAGCGATGGCTGAAGAAGATGCGATATGCCATTGATCAAATTTGTTGTATTTCTCAGGTTTTTACTATTTAATGTTAAGGACTATTATAAAATGAATTTTTATAAAAATACATTGACCTTAAGATATTAGTTCGTAGTTATAGAAAATAGTGCACGTAACTTTATGATCCACTGCCAAGGTAAATGTGAATCGAAATTCTACAGAATTAGTGCATTTCCCTGAATTTTCAAATAAGTATGTGCAATCACTAAATTTATGAATGAGAATGTAGAGGATTAATTTAAAAAGAAGATTAATTACAATGTCGACAACTTTGTTAAAAATATTCATTAATCGTTATTGTCTGATGTGCATCAGAATGAAATACAAGGTTTCAGTAATTTTATAGTCAATTGTTTTTTATAATTTTAATACGATTCCTATTGTCCGTTGAAAAAAATACAAATTTATAGGCTTTCGTGGCCGCAGTCTTATTGTAATGTCAGACGGGCGCACAGTGGGGTCCAATTAAATTTTTGCGTCAAATAAGCTAGGAAATAAGGGTAAATTCTGACCGATTTTCATGTTTATTCTTCGAGATCGATTCGGCAGTAACTTTAACTTTAATCTGAAGTGTTTAACTTTGGCAAAACCGACTTTTGAAACGGGTTTAAATTTCTTATTCCAATTAGAGCTTTGTCAAAATTTGAATCATCTTAACATTTTTCTAAGTGTTCAACCTTAAATGTATTTTTTCAAACTTTCAAAAATAGACAGGGTGTTTAAAAATGGCAAAAAAGAAAATTGAACATGATCAAATCCATTTAAAATCAGAGAGGTTCTACTTTCGACGTTGCAGAATCTCTCGGGACAAAACATGAGGTTTTTAGAGGAAATAAGCCCATACATATTTTTCCGATTTGTGAAGACAAATTTGTCTACGAAGTTATGCGTATTTAAATTTTGTGCTTTATCAAAGAAAAAAATTTCTTTAAACTTCTACAACTTTAGACCTTATTCAGGTATTCCAAATTTTTTCGATTTTCTCGAAAAACATAATTATGTTATTTGACAATTTTTTTTGTTAAATCTGCCATCTATAAGGAAGACATCCTGTAATTTTTATGCAGACTGAATAACTTTTGTGGACGAAAGCATTTTTTCCATAGAATCAAATTTGGTGATTTTTCTTGCAAACCGGCAGTTATATTTCTTGCTAAGTTTTTGTTGAATTTGGCTTTTCATAAGGAAGACATCCTGTGAGTTTTATGAAAAAAAACGTTAGGATGAAAGTTTGCTAAATAGAAATTTTCTAACTGCACCTAGGCCTCCGTTGGTGGCCGGCTTCAGTTAAATAACGCCATCAGGCTATTATACGTCTGCCCCCCCCCCCCTGATTCGGTTAAAAAACTGAAATTGTATTTTTCATTAAAGAAAATGAACACATGCATTATTGATTTTACTATTGGTTTTATTGATTATTACAAAAAGATAAACTTGGTTTTGCAATACATCTATAAATAAAGTTTATATATTTAAAAATAAACGATTGAAATATATCCTCATTTATCCAGGAAAAACATGAGAGAATAATTGCGAAAAAAGCGTTAGAGAGCTTATTAAATTTCAGGTAAAATAAGTCCTAGTTGAGAGACTTTTGATAAAACGAGACTGTACCCGTATTCGGTACTATTGTATCACATGTTCATTTCACGAAAAAATATTCCATGTATTAAGGGGTTACATGGGTTTTGATTAACAAATTTTGAAAATTCAGCTGTTGGGACCTGATTTCCGAAGATCCCTTGGAAAAAGTATCCTTGCGGTAGTCAGGATAACCCAGGATAGCTTAATCGTTAATCAAAAAACTAAATATTCCCTGTTGGCAGGTGAGTATAGCTCCTGATTGAACAAAGGATTTTGAAAAAAAATTAAAATTTGAATTTTTGGCAGAGTTGTATAAAAAAAAACATCACGTGCCTCCTAAACTACGACCCAAGACAGATTTATGTGTAAACATCTTCGGTAAACTTTAACTGAAATTGAAATCTTACACAAAGCAAATAATAGCTCAAGCTCATGTAGGAGTATACAAATTTATTTCCTCTTATATCGACGCCTCCATTCAATATGAGTCTATGTGCTGACAGCGCTCTGTATGAGACTATTCCCCATGCTTATACACAGCGCATAGTCTCATACACGGCGCTGTCAACTCATATACTCATATTGAATGGAGGCGTCGATATGTAATGTCGTGCAAAAGTTTCTGGACATCTTTTTTCCAATAGGTTGAACAAGCACCCCAGTCTTAATGATAATAAACTGTAGATTTTCTCTCAATTATTGCATGAAAGGTAATAAAAGTACCCGTTTTATGGGCATAAATGAAAGTCAGTATGTGTTAATTTTATCAGAAGTTGTTTGAAAAAACGACAAATGTTAATGTTTCCGGAAAATATTAATAAATTCGGAAATAACCAATTTTTTATTGTTTTTGGGCTAATTTTGAAGATAATTTTCTGCAAGTCTGTTAGAATACTGTTCTATCAATTTGTTTTCATTAAGTTATAAAAACCTGACTTTATATCAATATTGATAAGTTCTTTAAATTAAGCTTAGGTTTTGATTGTATCGAAGGAAAAATTCTAGAAATATCTT
>CAKNXH010064074.1:0-68690 GCA_932178445.1 Andricus quercusramuli | reverse complement strand
AAAAAAACTTTCTTTTTGTGCATTATGCTCTTGAGATTATGTGGCTAAAATATTGCATCGAACAATTCATCCGTTTAGCGGGATTCATGTGAAAACGAATACATGGGCTAAAAATAAGGCTTGAGGAAGCGCCTTAAGGACTGTTACCACATTGGAACGGAATTAGAAGAAGCCTCCAGTTGCCAAGCAGGTGAATCCTTAGAGTGGACTCACAGTTTTATCACTTTTACATTCCATCACCAAAAATTTTTAAAACATTTTAGCAAGCTGAAAAATGACTCTACAACGAAACAAAAAAATAGGCATATTCTGATTTTTCCTAGGCTAGACGAATTTCCACGCGCCCATGAACATTTAAACAGTCGCTTTTTTTGGACCACTCTATTATACACCCAGGGCATAATTTTCAAGTTTTTTGCCCCCGATTATCATGTATCACAGGGGACGTCTAACGTGGCGAGTTGAATCGGTACAATTCTCTAAAAGCTAAAAGCGCCGGTTAACAAGATTTTTACTGAGCCGGTTGATATTTGCTCGTCTTAAAATTTTTGAAAATATGAAAATTTTGGATATTTTTGAAAATTTGAAATTTTTTGGGGGATTTGAGTAATTTTTGAAAATATCTGTAATTTTCAAAAATTTCTTGAATTCCCAAAAATATCCAAAAATTTCAAAAAATTCCGAAATTTTGAAAATTTTCAAAAAATTCTAAAATTTCAAAAATTTTCAAATTTTCCGAAAATTGTAAAAAATTCTATGATTTTCAAAAATTTTCGAAATTTTCAAATAACATTTTTTAAATTTTTTAAATTTTTCAAAATTCTCAAATTTTTAAACCTTTCACAAATTTAGCCCCCCCCCCCCCCCCTTCGCCCCTCTGTACCTCCC
Organism: Andricus quercusramuli; assembly: GCA_932178445.1. Taxonomy (NCBI): domain Eukaryota; kingdom Metazoa; phylum Arthropoda; class Insecta; order Hymenoptera; family Cynipidae; genus Andricus; species Andricus quercusramuli. The sequence continues at coordinate 67,802 of CAKNXH010064074.1, read as the reverse complement.
ACTTAATCTGTAGGTTTATCATGTACGATAAGTATTTCTTCAATGCTCCAATGATACGCGGACTATAATGGATAGTGGATAGTGGTGGGAGCAGTAAAATAATGGCCCCATTATTGTACAGTACAATAATGAGGCCATTATTGTACTGCTCCCACCACTGGCCCATAAAGGGCTACTTAAGTTCCTGAAAACAGGCACGTAATATGCCCGAATCAAGCCTGCGGCGTATAAAAAATATTAATTGCTTTTTGATTTATTGCCATTTTTCGGAAACATTAAAATTTGTATTTTTTTAAATAACTTCTAATAAAATTGATATATTGCTTTCAATTTAAGACCATTAGGCGTATAATTTTATCAGGTTTCGTGTACTAATTGGAAGTAAATTTAGAGTTGAATATTTTTTAAACTAGAGTGCTTTTATAAAGTATTGAAAAAGATAGGTCTAGAAACTTTTGCATGGTAGTGTATTACATTCTCTTATAAACTATCAAATGTAGGTATATTCTATTTCTGTAAAATTAAAATCCATCACTTATACCCCGAATACAATAATTTCCCACGATTTTATGAAAAATATAATTCTTAAACAAATAATAATTATTTGAATAATTAAAAAATTATTTACAAAATACTTGGAAACTCGTCCCTTAAACGTTAAAAATGATACTTGTTAAAAGAATCCAAAGAATACCGTTTTTAGTATGAATTTAATAGAAAACTGCTATTTTGCAGTTTTTGGGTCACTTTCCAAGCACAATAACAATGGCTTGAAAGGGGGGTGGGGAGTCAAAATTAAAACTTACTGGGTGGAAGTTATTCTTTGAATATGCGTTAAGAAGTTTCAATACTTTAATTCACAAAAATTTTATTACCCTGCCGGAGCTTCAGCTGTCCAAGGATCTGAAAGTGGGGCAGGGTAGAATGTGCGGAAATAAATGTAAGACGGAAATGTTCGATAAAAATACGAAATTTACATTTATTGAAGAACCCTTGAGCCTAATACATGTGTGTGTGTCTGGGTGGGTGTGTGTGTAGATGTGTGTTTATACGCAATTACTATGTGTATTTGTGTATGTGTATTCCTGTGTGTGTATGTGTATTTGTGTGTGTCTATTATAAGGCTATTTTTGCTTATTGTTTGAGATTAATATTTTTAATTGAAATTTGGACTCAGAATGAGTGCAAGAGATGCCTCAAGGGCGCCAGATAGTTTTCCTAAGTTAAAACTATCAAAATACCAAAATAATTCTTAAGTTTTCCAAATACGCTTTGTGTGCCCGATAACTCCAGTAGAGTGGCGGAGTAAAAGGATGACGCAGTGAGAGGTTAAATAAAGAGAAATAAACCACATTTAACTAATAGTTATGGATATACTTAATCAATAACTTGAATTAGTTCACTACAATTAATTCACAAGTTGAATATGAGTGGGCCTTTGCCCCACTCAGAACGAAGTTACCAGACGAATTGACATTTCACTCCCGGTTAAGAATTTACATCAATTGGGTCATTACCCCACTCAAAAATAACACTAAAATACAAACTGATTTCTAAGCGAGTGGCGCTCACCGACTCTAATCGACCTTTGACCTTGCCCGAGGTCAGTCATTTACAAAGTTCAACGGCGTGTGTCTACTAGGGTTACCAGACGTCCGTATTTAGACGGACATGTCCGTATTTTCAAGGCTTGTCCGTATCGTCCGTATTTTTTTCGAGATGTCCGTATTTTTCATGGAATAATAAAAAAAATAATAATAAATTGAGAAATTAACAAAATTACATAAAGTGACGATTGCTGACGAGTAGCGGAGTACAAGTTTGTGTTGTGACCACCAGACGGCACTGTCAGAAGTATACTTTTGTCTCTTTCAAGCCTCTGACAACGTCTAGCCACCCCTGGCACACACTTTTGTATAACGCTTCAGGGTGATTCCACAATAGCATTGAAAAACCGACATAGCATTGACTTGACGTAGACTTGACATAGCAGTAGCGTGGACGCGATGCGCGCGCATGTATTGCCAACTGCTTACTTTTATGTGTCGTTCGCGTTCCGCTGTTCCGGAGAATCAAGATGAAAATGGCCGACTCAAGGTGCCGTTCCATGTGGGAAACTCATGAGAGTGAACGAGACAAATAGATCTGTCCGTCTCTCTCACTCTCATTAGTTTCCGCTTTATGCTGATGTTTTCTGCCCACATGGGACTCCCGCATCATGTTTTGATTGTTTCGATTCAGGGGCATGACACGATTATTATGATTATAGTTCCCAATTAGACTCAGGGCGCAGTCCCATGGATACATATTAGCAGAGTAGCAGATTTGCGGAGTAGGTTTTTCGACCAATCGGATGATTGCAGGGAATTTTCTAAAAAGTTTTCTGAAAGAGATAAGTTCAAGCCGTGCAGGGACTAGGGAATAGTGTAGCGCCTGCGTTCGTGATGTTTTCAAGTATTTGAAAAGTGATAAGTGAAAATGGAATTTGGTGGTTAACATATTGTTCAAAATGAGTAATAACGACGGAAATCAGTCTGGGGTAAGTAGTGATATAATAAAGTAGAATATTACTATGTTTTTGTAAACAATTTGTGCAAAAAACTAAATGTGAGGTGTTATAAAACGAATTTTAAAGCTGGATGGGTAAGCTAACCAACACACCAAAATTTGCAGTTTTTGCAAAACTATACAAAAATAAAATAATTTCATGAACAATTCTAAATTTTATGTACTAAATTTATTGACGCAATGTTTTCTAAAAAAAATGGCGAAGAAGTTCGGTTTACTTTTTCGATATGCAGGTTATAATCTATGTGGTCATCCTACAATAATTTTTATTATCTTTTCAAATGAAAAATAATAATTTAAAAACTGTTCGCTTCTGTTGTCAATATAATTATTGATTTTGAAGAGATATAATAAATAAACCGATATAATAAATATTTTTTAGACTGTGTCTAGTCGTCCTGAAATATTGGGATAGTTGGAAAAGGACATGGACTAGTCGTTCCAAAAATTCGGGATGACTAGCCAAGTTTATAAAAAATATTTTACTACTTATACCGAATTTCGAGATGACGAAGGGACTTCGATTTTCCTAATATTGTCCAGAAAAAATAATAAATTACAGCCACACACGTTTTTATTTTTTTGCAATAAACTAAAAGAGATTATATGAATTTTGGTATATACATATTCCTGCTGAACACGAATACTAATTAAAACATTGTTTTTCACAAGTATCAGTTTTCAAAAAATTGAGCTGAAGGCAGTAATAAAATATCCTATTTAGACAATATTAGGAAAATCGAAGTCCCTTCGTCATCTCGAAATTCGGTATAAGTAGTAAAATATTTTTTATAAACTTGGCTAGTCATCCCGAATTTCTGGAACGACTAGTCCATGCCCTTTTCCAACTATCCCAATATTTCAGGACGACTAGACACAGTCTAAAAAATATTTATTATATCGGTTTATTTATTATATCTCTTCAAAATCAATAATTATATTGACAACAGAAGCGAACAGTTTCTAAATTATTATTTTTCATTTGAAAAGATAATAAAAATTATTGTAGGATGACCACATAGATTATAACCTGCATATCGAAAAAGTAAACCGAACTTCTTCGCCATTTTTTTTAGAAAACATTGCGTCAATAAATTTAGTACATAAAATTTAGAATTGTTCACGAAATTATTTTATTTTTGTATAGTTTTGCAAAAACTGCAAATTTTGGTGTGTTGGTTAGCTTACCCATCCAGCTTTAAAATTCATTTTATAACACCTCACATTTAGTTTTTTTGCACAAATTGTTTACAAAAACATAGAAATATTCTACTTTATTATATCAGTACTTACCCCAGACTGATTTCCGTCGTTATTACTCATTTTGAACAATATTTTAACCACCAAATTCCATTTTCACTTATCACTTTTCAAATATTTGAAAACATCACGAACGCAGGCGCTACACTATTCCCTAGTCCCTGCACGGCTTGAACTTATCTCTTTCAGAAAACTTTTTAGAAAATTCCCTGCAATCATCCGATTGGTCGAAAAACCTACTCCGCAAATCTGCTACTCTGCTAATATGTATCCATGGGACTGCGCCCTCAGCGGGGAAAATGCAAAACTGCAGCGCTGCTCGCCTTTCACTCAATTGTCTCATTTAAATTTAAATCTAATGTTATAATTCCTGAACTTTTTCTGTTATATTCACATTTATAAAATTGCAAACTCGATATAAACATCTGATTTTGTAGTTATGAATTAAACATATATAAATTACATCAAAAGAAGGTCTAATTTATGTTAACAATATTTGATTCTTTTGTTCTCTTTTTATTTATATTATGCACTGTGATCATATATACCTTAACGCGTAAAATATAAAACGTGAAGCAGAAAAATACCGACATCCAACAGAGGAAATTCATAAAAAAAATTCTAAAACTGTTTATGAAATTGTTACGGTAGGCGGGTAGCACGTAAAGAAATTTTAAAGGTTATATTTTGACATTTGATTTCATCGAAGGTGAGGTTATGACGTGCAGGGTTGCTTTAATGTCGCTTTTGTGGTAGTGCAACCAGTGGTTACAAATAATGAAACAGTATGTTAATTACTGCACGCAAAGAGAAACATTCCGTCGTTGGTGGCTGAAACCACATCTCACTGAAGAAATGCGTGATCAGTTTGGTGCCTACGAAACTTTGTTCTTGTATCATGCAGATTATGACGAAGAGGAATTTATTAAAATGACAAGATTGACTGTCGAGCAATTAGGAAGATTACATGAAATTTTAGCACCATGGTTAGTGAAAAGTAGTTTCAGGCGACCACTGTCAACGGAACTTAGATTAACTATTACTTTGCAGTAAGTGAAGTATTTATGATTAATTTTATGTAAAAAATGCCCTACAGCTATTTTTTATATAAATGTCCTACTCTTCGATTTCTTTTATATACCTTTGTGTAAATAAAAATTATCTGCTTTCAATAATGTATAAGAAAATGCGACAAGTGCATTTTGAAGTTAGATTTCCAAGTAAACAGTCGGGTTTTAAATGAAAATTATATACTTTTGCGTATGTCAACAAAAAATTAACGTTACTACAGTTTATTTATATAATTCAAATTTATAATTTTTTGTTATTCAAATTCGAGAGAGGGATTCCAATGAACAATATTTTTGAGCCCAATTAAGCCCAATACAAGTCCAATAGCACGGGAACAATTTCAAATAATTTTATTTTATTTTATAAGATAATATCAAGCTTTTGCAGAAAATATTTCAGTAAACTGTAATGCATATATTTACTTTTAGTAGAGTGGATCGAAAAAAAAAGAAATTCCATACATTGAAAACGTGAGTGTTATTTTAGTTCCTTAAACTGCATACTACGAGTGATTGTTACAATTTTTTCAGATTCTTGTTTTGATTTTATATAAGATTATAAGGTTTTATATAAGATTGGGGTATTAAAACTTCAATGTGCCGAAACCCTTAAAAATTTCTATTGCTTTAAGTAAACTTGATCGTTCAGAAATTCACAATTTTTCAATCGTACAATAAACTTGTTGAACTTCAACCATTTTAATTTCAATCGCAAAGTTTCAACTTATACCATTATACCATCAAGCCATTTCCCTTTCGGGATAGGCGTGACACTACCCGATTCGGGTAGTGTTTCTAGGTGGATTATTTACCACTAGTACTACTAGTGTTGGCTGACCACATCCACGACGGGCCATCAGCACGCTGTATTCCCGAACGGTCACCCATCCAAGTTCTAACCGCGCCCAACACTGCTTAAGTTCAGTGATCTTACGAGAACTGGTGTTTTCAGCATGTTATCGCCGTTATAATAGGGAAAAATAGAGTATTTAGCGATTACCATCAAAATTCAGAATTCTAAAATTCAAAACATCAATAATTGAAGAAATTATTCAATTGTTTAATAGAAAAATTGTTTTTTTTTCCACTGAGCTTGAAATGCCCAAATGTTTGGAAACATTTCCTAATACAAAATTTCCCATTTAAAATTACTTTGTATTTTAAACATTTCTTTAGATTTAAAGTAATACAATTTTGAAGGTTTATAATTGAAAAGTTTTCCATTGCGAACGGTGAAAATAAAGGTGAATTTATTCTTTGATTTTCGAAAGTTTTGTATAATCAATTTTTACGTTGAATCATAATTTTTTTAATTTGATCAGCATTTAGATTTTGATAATTTTAGGAGCTTTTACTTTGCAATATATAATTTAGTTTTCAATTTCAAGTCCTCCCTAATGGAATTGTCTGAATTACAAATTTTTGGTAGTTTTTCTTTATTCTTCATGAGTTCTAATTCAAAATTTTTCCAACTTTACCTCCTTTTTGAAACTTTAATTTCAGGTTTCATTTGCAGAAGACATTGATTCATTTTACAAATTTGAAAATTAAATAGAAATTTGGAATAAAATGTATTTTAAAATTGAGTGCAAAAACATTCAGACCGCCCGGTGTGAAGGACGCTGGGCTTATTAGTTCACCGTGACCGTAACCCTACGCTCAATTCCTGGAAAACGTAGAAAAAATGACAGAAAAAAACGTGGCAGTCATGCACTTGTCGTGGCAGCCAGCACCAGCTGAAAGTTGTGAGCCCTGCTGTAGCACTACCACAAAACCGACATTAAAGCAACCCTGCACGTCAACCACGTTAACCTTTAAAATTTCTTTACGTGCTACCCGCCTACCGTAACAATTTTATAAACAGTTTTAGAATTTTTTTTCATGAATTCCCTCTGTTGGATGTCGGTATTTTTCTACTTCACGTTTTATATTTTACGCGTTAAGGTATATATGATCACAGTGCATAATATAAATAAAAAGAGAACAAAAGAATCAAATATTGTTAACATAAATTGGACCTTATTTTGATGTAATTTATATATGTTTATTTCATAACTAGGAAAAGAGATGTTTATATCGAGTTACAATTTTATAAATGTGAATATAACAGAAAAAGTTCATGAATTATAACATTACATTCAAATTTAAATGAGATAATTGGGTGAAAGGCGAGCAGCGCTGCAGTTTTGCATTTTCTATAGAGGGTCCAGAGACAGTGTGGCAACCTAGTGTCATTTTTACTGATTGGCTCCGCCAGTTTACGTCAACTTCCGCCACATATATAGATATACTTAGTATACCTTGGTAGCGGAGGCGCGTAGTGTGCAGTATACCTACATTGATGTAAACAGTATACATCATGATTGTTTTTTAAGCATTTTATACAGTTAAGATGTACAGAATCGCCAGGTAAATAGTTATTAATAATTTTTTTGTTGTTAAATATACAAGTAGTTGAAGATAACATTCTTCAGTTGGTGTGCGAGTTGTGAATCATTGTCATCAACTATTTATCGATTTTTTTTAATTTACCATACATAACTGAAGAAGATATTTTTATAAGTAATCATTTCTTATAAAACGTTTTTATACAAGTATATATTGTGAAATATTGATTAAACATATTCCAGCTTTGTTCTTAATTGTTTACCCACTAAAAAAAATGTTTGTAGGATAATAAAAACTGTATATGCACTGTGCAGATCATCCATTTCAATTCGCAGATTTATATTTAAAAACAAATAATATTTCTTTAAAAATTTATTTCTTTTTTAATAATTTCATAAAATAAAATATGATGCACAAAGTGCGTAGGTTTCTTATTTTAATTTTCTAATATATTGAAGTGAAGATACTCTCGGGTATCGGGATTAAGGTTTCTCGTTTTTTTTTTATTTTGTACAATAAAAAATGATGTAGATTTTTTTATTTTTTTTATTTTCAAATTTATTCAAATAAAGCAAAGATCGACGTGGGTGTGTGGGTTCATTATTTTAATTTTTCAAAATAAATTAAAATACCGCCAGGTATGTAAGAGTTGAGGGTTATGTTTTATTTATTGATTTAAATAATTCAGCTTTCCCCGGGTGCGTGGGTTAGTAGCTTCTTGTTCTATTTATTTATTTCAATAAATTAACTGTCCTCTGGATGTATGGGTTGATAGCTTGTAAATTTATTTACTTCAATGAATGTATAGTTTTATTGATTTCATTTTACAGGATCTGCGTTTGTGTAATTTTAAAAATCGCGCCGACCTCAGCGAACCAGACCGTAAAATGGCGTCATCCGGCTAGGTTGCCACAGTGTCTCTGGACCCTCTGTAGCATTTTCCCCGCTGAGTCTAATTGGGAACTATAATCATAATAATCGTGTCATGCCCCTGAATCGCAAAAATCAAAACATGATGCGGGAGTCCCATGTGGGCAGAAAACGTCGGCATAAAGCGGAAACTAATGAGAGTGAGAGAGACGGACTGATCTATTTGTCTCGTTCACTCTCATGAGTTTCCCACATGGAACGGCACCTTGAGTCGGCCATTTTCATCTTGATTCTCCGGAACAGCGGAACGCGAACGACACGTAAAAGTAAGCAGTTGGCAATACATGCGCGCGCATCGCGTCCACGCTACTGCTATGTCAAGTCTACGTCAAGTCAATGCTATGTCGGTTTTTCAATCCTATTGTGGAATTACCATCAATGCTCTTTTATACCTTCCGTCAATCGGTCGTCGACCAACCAATGTATCGAAATATCCATTCACACCTCCGCAAAATTCAGTGAAATCTAGTAATATTTTAATAAACTTTCAGTGAGTTTTAGAATATAACTAAACTATTACTATAATGTTCTCGACCAATCTTAGCCAGAGATGGGTTGTGACATGTCACTCGAGGTTTTCTAAGTATAATACATAAACGACGTAATATACGTAGAAAATTGTAGAAAAATATGTATAATACATATCAAAGATGTCGGACGTAATTTACGCGGGCGGGACTGCATTTGACAGATTTGAACAATTTACATAACCTCTTATAAAGAGTCTTCTTTTTTCGTAAGAAATGACAAATCAGCCCACGAATTATGTTTTGGTCTACCACCTCGTTTCATTTTTTTTTCTTATAATGAGAAAACATTAGTTGACAAGCGCGCGAACGATTACTTATAGGTTACGATACCATGTTTTCTTACTTTTGCTTGTGTTCCACATGTACGAAAACGTTTCGGATGATAAAGTACGATAAACATGTATAATAAATATGTATATTATTTTTTAAACTAATTTGTTCAGGAATGTGATGAATAATTACGAATAATTAATTAATTGCTCAATATTAGTTGTTTCTGTAAGTCAATTGGGTATTTTTAGAATAAAGAATTCAAAAATCCCGCCCATATAGTCACGTGAGTAAATGTAAAATACATTTGCAGAAAACTAAGGACGTAATATACGTAGTAATATACATGTCGAAAACCATGTAATATACTTGATGTATTATACGTACCCATCCCTGATCTTAGCCCCCTGGAACTCTGAGTTGAAAATGTACTATGTGTTGACGGTGGCCGTGTGGTGGCGCCAGCTATGCAGTTGGCCTATGATCGTTGCAAATGGATGGCAAAATTATATAATATTGAATTTAATAACATATTTAAAGTAATATAATGACAGTGTCAAATAATGTTAAAGTGTTTTAAGCGATCTTTGCGACATTTTCCATCTCCTAAGCGAAAGAAAACTGAGAAAAACTGATTTTAGATGTTAAAATCCGCATCTATTTACCGATGCTCCAGAATATCTGCAGTGTTAAAATTTTGAATAAAAAATGGTGAAGTGCGTTTGTTTTGACTGTAAATCGGGATATAAAAGTAATCGGGAGCAGGAAAAATATAACAAGATTCAATTCTTCAAAGTGCCAAATGATCCGAATATTATTAAACAATGGCAAATAGCTATTTTAAGGGATGATGTCACCATGAATTTTATGAGGTCGGGGAAAACCGGCAAATGACAGTGAATTTATTTTTGACCGTGAATTTTTTTCAATCGGTCCAAGTTTTATTTCAACAGTTTTCAAAATAATTAATTGAATTGTTAACTGATTCAATTATGATATCATTTAGTTTACTATGCGTAATTCAAAAATCTTTCACTCAAATATTTTCTATTTTAGATTTAAATTTTTGAGCCTACATTTTTCATTAGAAGAATTTAAAAATGCAGTCTTAAAGACTAGAAAATTGTTAAATCACAAGCATTTGGAATCGAAAATTTTTGATAAAAAATCTTTTTAGTTGATCAACTGTGAATATAAATTAGAATGATTTTTAAAATTGAACTATGCATTAAGGATTAACAAGTGAATAATAGTTAATTTTACAACACGATTGAGAATCAGTTAAAAATTTAAGAATTTCCATATTTTAACGTTGAAGATTAAACTGTTCAAATTGGAAAGTCTTAGTAGTTAAATAAATTTAAACGCATGATTTAAACATTATATATAATTTAAAATTGTGAAATAACGTCAAAACAGTATATTCATACTTGAAGACCTTTATTAAATTTGATAATATTGTTTTAGTTTACAATTTGAAACTTTAAAATTTGAAATTTTCTAATTAGGAAAAATAACATTTGCTTAATATTTAGAAATTTTCGACTGTTCATTTGAAATCAGTAATTGTAAATCAAATATTCAAAATTGAACAAAAAAGCTAAACTTTGAACGTTATAATTTTGATTGTTCTATTTCAAAAAATGTAATTTGCAAGTAAAATTGTTGAATTTTGATGTATAATAAATATTGAACACCTATTATTATTCCTAGAAACAATTCTCGCAAATTGAATATAGCCCACGGCCTAATTGAAAACAAAATATAGATTTGTGCAGGTTTCGAACAAAAAATCAAAAAGATTTTTAAGAATTGTGATAGGCTTCAAAAGAAGAAAAAACATTTTCTTAAGATTCTTAGGGAAATTGGGAATGACTTTTCATTTTGAAAAATTAATTTTAAGAGAATATTTAGAAAGATTTTAAATGATTTCTCAAATTGTCGAAAAGGAATCTGGGAGATTTTAAGTAGAGGAAAGGGTTCGAATTTGATACACCAACTACTTTTCGATGGATTGCCGGGACTCTATGAACCGAAATTCGATCAACAATAGGTCATTTGATAGGTTATTTAATAACCTTTCGGATGATTTCATTTATTTTTTCATATCATCAACAAATCTTTTTTAAATAAAGATTTTCCAAGAAACGAGTTTCTCGAAAATCGGCAAATGGTGGCTCTAATTTGATATACCTATAAAAACATCGAAATACATGTAAAATAAGCAAGTTTCCGATATGAAAATAATTATTAATATTATTTAGGATGATACAAAGTATAATTGAATCTGGTATTTGACATTCTGAAATCTGCAAAGAAGACAAGTTGGACAATAAGCGTTATTATACACACTATACTCGTCATCGCTAGGATCACATGAATCCACACTAAATAAGCACATACATACACAAACTTACGTGCATGAATACATGAACCCATTTTTTCTACCATTCAGGGAGCTGAATAATGTCTAACTGTGATTTTCTGGTATATCAAATTCGAGCCACCCATGGTATATCAAATTAGAGCCACCTGGTACAAAATATTCATGTTTAAAAAGCATAACCCCTAAAGAGAAGCATCTCCATATTTACCAAGCAAAACTATTCTACTAACCCTACTTCACTACTACATACAACATTTATTGGAAAAACTACGTTCCCGGAATAATGAATAGACATTTAAGACTTCCCTGGAATGAACTCTGGATATCCGATTTTTTATTTTTCTATCTCACACTTTTTGTGAAGCGAATGAAACAGTGAAACTGTCACTATTTTCCACTACACTTAAGTGCGTTCAGTTCCCATTATTAGCAACCTAGTACATGTTTTAGTTTTCCAGAAATCCAGGTGGCTCAAATTCAAGCCCTATATCAAATTCGAGCCCTTTCCTCTAAATATTGTTAATTTTGCAGGATTTGAACGAAATTTTAGGAATAATTCGGATCATTTTGAAAGAAGTTTAAGAGGTCTGAAAGAATTTAAAAATTAATTCATAATTTGAAAAAAATGTAAGACAACGTGTAGATGTTTCAAGATTTTGAAACAAAAATTTGAAGCTTTTCAAGGATTATTAAACTATTTCAAATAAAAATATTTTAACTTCTGATTTAAGAAGTGTTCAGTTTATAACAAAAGTTTAATCGTTCAATTTTTAATATTCCCAGTTTAAAATTGCTTAAAATGACCCTGATTTTAAACTTTTCAAGTTTAAAAAAGTGAATCAAAAATATACATTGTAAACAAATTTAATTATACCATTATACCATTAAGCCGTTTCCCTTTCGGCGAGCCTCTAGGGGTAGGCGTGACACTACCCGATTCGGGTAGTGTTTCTAGGTGGATAGTTTCTTGTAGTAAATAACCACAAGTGTGGGCTCACCACACCCACGACCGCCAACAGCAACGCAGTAGTATTATTCTCGAACGGTCACCCATCCAAGTACTAACCGCGCCCAACACTGCTTAACTTCAGTGATCTAACGGGAACTTGTGTTTCCAGCGTGGTATGGCCGTTGCCATAATAAATTTTGCCATAAAATTGCCATTTTAATAAATTCATTTAAAAATTTGGTTTTCGGCATAACTATTTTATTGATATTTAGCTGAGATTCAAGACGAAAAGGGAATCTTCATTATACCTGTTTTTAAATTGAACATAAACTAAAGTTATTTCAAGCTAAAAAATAAACGTTGTTAAAAGTGATTTATAATATATATACATAAAATGTTTCATTCTATAACTTAGGTTTTATTTTAATAATTTTACCTACTCCCTCTCTAACAAGTGCATTAAAAGACATAATTTTTTTTTTTATATTTGAAAGTCCGAAATGAATTTAAATTAAGAAATAAATGAAGTAAATATTATATTACACAGGGTGTCCCAGACTCAAGTGTCCATACTTATACAGCCGTATAAAAAAAAAAAATCTAAAATTCCTTTTCCAAAAGTCAGTTGAAGTTTTAGTTTTTGAGTTATAATATATTTAGGCTGGTCCAATCAGGAACGCCGTATAAACAGCCGTATGTGTGTGAACGGGATTCCAACGTAGCGTTCTCTCGTCGATAACCCCACCTCTGCGCTCCCTTCGATAACACTGCGTTGAAATCCCGTTCACGCATACACGGCTGTTTATACGGCGCTCCTGATTGGTTCAGTTTAACTATCTCATAACTTAAAAACTAAAACTTCAACTGATTTTTGGAAAAGGAATTTTCTATTTATTTGTTTTTATTTTTATACGGCTATATAAGTCCAGACACTTCAGTCTGGGACACCCTGTATATTATATAATATAATAAAAATTCTATGAAGTTTGGACGATTTTCTTTTCGGATATTCAAACAAGACACGAATAATTATTAGTCTGATTTAATTGCGTATGAATAATGATGTGTTGTAGTTAGTAGGAATGCAGTGGGATTTTCGTCAAAAAGCAGTGAATTTTACGATTTTCGCAAATTATTTTCAACTCAAAAGATTTAAAAAATCTAAAAGATCATCATCTTTTACCCAGAACAAAGAAGAAAATTATTTTTCTTCAACAAACTTTATTATTTTAATACTTTTGCCTTGCATTATTTGAATTCTAGGCCAACTGCATAGCTGGCGCCACCACACGGCGACCGTCAACTCTCATGACAATATTTTCCACAGGTCTCTACAGAGAAGTGGCATGGGGCTGACCAATCTCGTAGTATTCACGATTGGAAAATGTTACTTTTCCAGCGCTGTTGTCGATTCGAAAATGGAGAACGTAGAACTTCCTCTCTGGATTCGTTGCCGACATGAGTGATAAAAATCACTAACCGCGCGAACTGGTCGAGGTTCAAAATAAATGATTAACACTGCACAAAATAATTTAGAGAACAAATCAATCGTTTTTATTTATTTTGTTATTAATGTTTAAACAACTTCACAAGGATTCCATGTTAAATTCCTCATGGACAACATATTCGTAATTTGCTTCTCGCGTATAAACTATAATTATTGTATAGTGTAATTCCCTATAGACTCGACAAATAGAAAATTGTTCGTAGTTACTATCTGAAAAATGTTCGATTAGATCATATAAGATTTCATCCGGATTTGACATTTTTATAGTTTTATTTAATTAAATCATTTTTAATTAAGTTGTTTTTACTCGCACTTCACTTGAGTATTAACTCGACAAAAGTCGACCAAGGCGAACCGTACCGAATTACCGGAGTGAGTTATGTTTTGTGGACTAGAATTTTATTTGACAGTTTTATAAAAATGTTCCAAGTCCAATTCAAGTACAATAACTCAGAGACGCGAGTGTCGCAGGTTTAATGTTGGAAAGAAAGCGGCGAGATACAATTATCTGACGTTTTCGATGCTCTGCACATATATTTATGATCTCGGTTTTGGTACCAAAAAAGGTGGGAATAGTCCTTCTAGCCAATAGAATTGCTGACGTCATATAATTTAATGTTAAATTAGCCAATCTCATTAAGCACCGCCCATGAATTTCAAGCTAAAAAAATGAGATTCTAATTCTCGGAAATGCATTTTTATGATTCTTGTCGATTGACATTTTTCTGTCAAATCGCGTTATAGAACGTGATTTACGGCATCTGAAGGGCGCCTTGTCGCTTCAACCCTTTACGTGAGTCATAAATTATCTATGCTCGCGGTCTAGATCACACGTGTGGTTGTCGGAGAGCGCGCGTGTCAAACTTGACTTACATCTATATATCTATATATATCGATCTATCCTAGAGTACATAGCTATTTCAAATGTTAACTTTTAATTCCTTACTTCTATCTATTAGAAGATATTTATTCGAGGTACAGAGAGGAGTTGTCATGTAATTTCTTATTGTCAATAATTATTAATAATTATTCTGTCTAATTACAGAGTTTTATTTCAATAAATCAATTTACTGAATTTCTGTTTCATTTGAATTATTTCAAATCTTTACCGCTCTTAAAATAACTAGAAAATTACTAGCTAGTAAGTATTTAGTAATAGGGTTCTAGTGCCCTGGCAATCTAGTTCTAAAACAGCGCCTGCTGTTACAAAAAGGAGGCCTGTGATCAGGGTTGGTCAGTTACGCGTAACTCGAGTATTTCCTACGTATAATACATTTTCGACGTAATATACGTCGAAAACAGTAGAAAAACGTAGAAAGCTCCTGTAAGTTACGTTTTCAAGATGGGCGATTTGTAAAATCAGTGTTGACAAGTACATAACCTCACTTTTGAAATATAATAATTATTAATAATTCTGTTGAATGCGCTATAGCAATTGAAAATAATAATGATGCCTGGGCTCGAAAGAAATACCCAGCAATATAATGCAATTCCATGGAAGGGTTTGTTCGTTGAGGGGAAGGAGTAAGGACAGAAAACTTCCGCAAAGTGTCTTCTGCGATAAAATGTTAAAAAATCCTAGTTTCAAACGTCTAGAAAGCCACAGGTATGTGAACAATTGTTGATTCTTTCGATAATAATTATGATGAATCATATTGAATAATTATTGAAGATGGAAAGTAATGTAGATTACTGGTCAAATTTTATTTTGATTTACGTCTGAGAGACTCTCAGATCGTATACGTTATAAACGTTTCGACTGCTCGTCGGCAGTCCTCATCAGTACAATTCTTCTACCATAAATGTAACCTGTGTGATAAAAATACATAACTAGTAAGCATAAAGACGTAAACGTAAATCAAAATAAAATTTGACCAGTAATCTACATTACTTTCCATCTTCAATAATATATTTTACACCCTGGTCAACACCATAACATCTTATATAACATATTGAATAATATAATATATGTAATTATGCAGGGTCTCTCTAATTATAACCTCAAACTGCTGAAACATTTATTCAAATTCAAGGTATTTTTAAATATTGGCATTTCGCGCGACATTCACGAACGAACATGGCAACCACGACCCACAAGAAAAATAGGTTATGAGACGTATTTTTCGATATGAACGCATGCGCACTGAAAGTTTGCATTCGGACGTAATATACGTCAAATCACGTAGAAAACTAGAGAGGTAATATACGTGGTAATATACGTGTAAAAAACCACGTATAATACGTGGATAATACGTTACCAACCCTGCCTGTAGGTGGAGTCTCATGTGGGCAGAAAACGTCGGCGTAAAGCAGAAACTAATGAGAGTGAGAGAGACGGACATATCTATTTGTCTCTTCCACTCTCATGACTTTCTGCTTTACGCCGACGTTTTCTGCCCACATGGGACTCCACCTTGTGATTAGTCGAGAACCTTATGCGTCGTTCATAAAGCGTTATATGCAAAAGTGTGGGCCAGGCCTTACGATGCAAAGCATTCATGGGATGCCCCTGAATATATACCCTGGCGGACCGGCCGAACGGAAACATTACGCTACAGCGTAATGGTAAAGTAATATGGCATTATAATTAATAAAAGAAACAAAATAAATATGTAAACTGTTGCAATTATAATAAAAAGTTAAAATTTACGTTAAATGGTCATGCCGTAATTGCAACAAGTTGCTTTCTCAGCGTTAAAAAATAAAAAAACAAAGTGGCTGTCATTCAAGTCGGGCCCCTGCAGACTGGCAACCCATTTGAAGCGTTTTGGATGTCGCTCGTCCCACTCCCCACTTACAGGGATACTACTCCTTACTATTCCTTCGTGGTTGGAAGCATGTACTTTAAGCGATATTCTCAGAGTTCAATTTAACTTCAAACAATTTTCGTGTTCGGATTTCAGGAAATATCTACAGCACACGGAAAATACTTACCTTCTGAGAAAAGTCGGGTCTTCGGAAAAATATAAACGTAAGTAATAAGTCTTCGAATAGACTAAATAGGGGAATTTTATTATAATTTATATTAGATGCTGTACAATTTGCAATTTTGAATTTTCTTATTTCAAAAACATGAATGGCAAAGTGCAATTAAATTGATTGGAAAAACCAATTATGTATTGATTATTCATTATTAGAAATTTGTAATTAACGCGTGCATACCCTACCAAAAATCTAGACAAAATTGCCCTAGACGTTCGCTAGACGAGCAGAATCTAGAAAGTATCTAGAAATAATCTAGATTTCCGGTAGGGTATTATTTCAACATTGCTGAATTAATTTATATATTTATATATTGGTTGTCCGTATTTCAGGACGAGGTGATCTGGTAACCCTAGTGTCTACTGACTCGACACACGACGTTGAAAGGAAGTGAAATTAGCACAAGACAAAAGGGGTTAATTGTAAGCAGACCCACCTGGCAGTATCCGGTTTCCACGAGCTCGTCCTCTCATTTTAGATTAAATTAACTCTCGAGTAAGTAGCCCAGAGTAAAATTGCTTCCTCCGATCTCCTTGATTTTGACAGCTCAAGTGTTCTCCGTAAGCTTAGAATCACGAATGAGAATTTAAAGAGTGGCCCCTGGCGGACCGGCCAAACGCAAACATTACGCTACAGCGTAAGGGTAAAGTAATGGTAAAGTAATGATAAAGTAATATGGCATTATAATTGATAAAAGAAACAAAATTAATATGTAAACTGTTGCAATTATAATAAAGCGTTAAAATTTACGTTAAATGGTCATGCCGTCATTGCAACAACTTGCTTTCTCATCGTTAAAAAATAAAAAAACAAAGTGGCTGTCATTCAAGTCAGGCCCCTGCAGACTGGCAACCCACTTGAAGCCCCGTTGACGGGTTGCCAATATGCAGGGGCCCGACTGCAATGACAGTCACTATGTTTTTTTATTTTTTAACGCTGCAAAAGCAACTTTTTGCAATTACGGCATGGCTAGTTGAGGGTCCAAGGGTGGGGCTGACTTAGGTTAGCACGCAGATTCTCCATGGCCGCTTGCTCCTAATTTTTCCGAGCGCTCTTGCACGTATGGGATTCCCGACCACTACGCATGCGCCAGGAAAATCTTCTCTTCTTAGTCCCTGGTGGCAGCAAACTTCCCATGCAGCCAACCTCGTATAATCTGACAGTTGTTATTGTTGTGTGGTGGGTGGTTGATCCACCCTTCCACCCGAGATGAATATGAAATAAACAAGGAAAACAAAAGAAATTAAAATAAAATAAAGGATAATAAGGCACTTGGAACCCGTGGTCTGCCAATTTGTGGTTCCGGTCGGATGACCTAACCTCCCTAGTTTTTGACAGGTGATGTTTAATTGTATATAAAGTCAAGGTGAGTTTATACAAATGACTAATAATAATATCAAATTAATTATGACTTGAACAATCTTTAAAGTTTTATATGATTTTTAAGATCACAACAAAACTAGAATTCTTTGAAATCCTAGCCATAGAACTCTTATATTCACGGCTAGTATAGTACCGTTCGCAGACAGTCCGTGAGTTTGATTCGTGATTCCAAACTCATAACCCCAGTAAAATGATTTTTGACTCTGAATTTGAAAGATTTTAGATATATTTGTGTGGGATACGAATTCCCCCGTCACAACTCCCCCTTCACAAGATTCGGCCCACCGGGGCGAATACCAGGCGGGTACCCATCATTCCTCTGTCTTTTGCATTTGTCAAAACGCGAAGAAAAAAAATCAGTTGAAATTGGTAAATTGCCAGACCTCGGGTTACGTACACCATCATACAAAGGTGTATCCAAGTATGAATCGAAACGAGAAAAATAAAGGAAAGTTCTGATAGTAAATGAGTAAAGAAAAAAATTTTGTTTAAATGCAATCTGAGTGATCATTTGAATTGAGTGGATCCGATCCTGTGCCGGCCCAGTGGTAGTTCACCTTCTAGTTTAACCTTACTTAATTTGATCGATAATTGCTTAACTTAATTAATAATACTAGGACTAACTCCATTATACCGATACTTCCGATTGCTTCTTCTAATGTCCTTATGAGTTTACGTATTTACATTACATAAAATTAATTACTCAGCTAACTTAAGTTTAATCATGCAAATGAACAAATGCAGAGGATTAGTGAAATAATTTTTATTTGTGGGATGTCAGGCTTATACCGGTTTCCAGACTGAGCACCTACTTAGAATAGGAGCGAGTACGGAGTCTCACGCGATTACCCACGCCCGAGTCTGAATGGGGATCAGTATTTTCCAATTCCCAGTTGAAATTGCTTTCGGAATCTTCCAGTGCCTCCTCCTCATTGTCGACATGCTCTAGTTCGGAGTCCGAATCGTGAATCTCCAATAGCATTCTGTCAAGCTCAGCCAGTTCCTCCGGACTACTCGGCTCGTCTTCTGGATCCTCGACATATCTTTGAAGGTGGGAGGCGTGATACCGCCCCGCCAATCTTCCTTCTGGCGACGCCAGCTTGTAAATATTGGGTGAGATTACCTCTACCACAATGAATGGTCCACTGAACTTTGGAGCCAGTTTGGCTGACACGTGAGTTCCCTTTTTCGAATACACTTGGTGAGGCTTCTTGACTTTATCGCCAACCTTGAACTGTTGGTCGCGGTGATTCCTGTCATAATATCTCGCTTGTCTCAAGAAAGCCTGATCTTGGAACTTTTCCATTAGTTCCCTCAAATGCTCTAACCGTGCCATCCGAGTTGTCCAGACTTGAAGGTCAGGCGGTGGCAACTCGGCCTCCCCCTCCCTTAAACTGCGAATAGTTTTTCGCGGACGGGGCTCCCGACCCAAATTTAGAAATGCTGGAGTCACTCGGCTGGTACTATGAAGTGCCGTGTTGTAGGCAAATCGGAACTCATTGAGGTGGAGGTACTAATTTCTATGATCTTCGTCAATGAATGATCTGATCATAGTTTTGAGAACTCTATTGGTTCTCTCCACAGAATTAGCCTGAGGATGATAAAGTGGTGTGAACGAGCGGTGGATACCGATCTCCACAGAAAGGTCGTTCACCGCGTTATTATTAAATTCGGTGTCACTGTCTGAGTGGAGCACCTTAGATGTTCCCCACCTGGTCACAATTAGTTCAAGGAAAGCTTTATTGATGCTTTCCACATTGGCCTTTTTCAGTGGTGCCAACTCGATCCATTTCGAAAATAAGTCCTGGAATACCAGTAGGTATTCATATCCCTGTTTACTCCGAGGGAAAGGACCCATGACATCGGTTGCCACGACTGTCCATGGCTCCTGGACTATTCGCTGGGTCATAAGCCCACGCGATTGAGCTTGCTCAGGCTTATTGAGCTGGCATGTCTCGCAATTTCTAACGAACGACGTGATGTCTTTGAACATGCCAGGCCAAAAATAACGAATTGCGGCACGGTGGTAGGTTTTCTCCCTACCTAAATTGCCGGCTTCAGGCGTGCAGTGCACTTCCTGTATTAGGTCAGACTGGAGGTTCTTAGGAACCACCGGTTTCCAAGCATCATAGTCATCTATGATGTCCTCCAACAACGGATTGTTCCGGAACTTCAAAAGCTCTCCGTTGACCACTTTGCAACCATGGTACTTCCCGGTTGAGTTCAACACGGCCTCTCGCCGCCTGGCATACCACTCGTCCTCGACAGGCATCATGGCTGCAATACGGTCGATTCCTCCATCCTCGAACATGCGGGAAAGTGCATCCGGCATTTGGTGCATCGATCCTTTCCGATGAAAAATTGCGAAACTATATTCTAGGAGATCCAACTCCCAGCGCGCCAATCTGCCTGTCGGGTTTTTGAGGTTGTATAGCCATCGGAGGCTACTGTGGTCAGTCACCACTGAAAAGTGGTATCCTTCGAGATAGTATCTAAACTTTCTGATGGCCCATACTACGGCCAGACACTCTTTCTCGGTAGTCGAGTAGTTCCGCTCCGCTTTGGACATCACTCTACTGGCGTATGCGATCACACGCTCGTGCTTGTCCTCAATTTGGGTGATTACCATCCCTAAACCAAAATCACTTGCGTCCGTTTGGACGCAGAATGGTAGATTGAAATCGGGGTACGCCAATACAGGCGATGACACCAAGGCTGTTTTTAGAGTCCGGAATGCCTCTTCCTGCTCCTCTCCCCAAGAGAAGTTGTAATTTTTCTTGTTTAGACGAGTGAGTGGCTCACAGATTCTAGCGTAGTCCTTGATGAATCGCCTATACCATGAGGTAGCCCCCATGAAACGTCTGACTTGTTTAACATTTCTGGGTCGGGGATATTCAAGTATGGGGCGGACCTTATCATCGACTACTAGCAGCCCATCTTTATTCACCTCGAATCCCAGAAACTTTACTTCAGTTTGACAGAATTTACACTTGTCTGGGCTGAGCGTCAGCCCGGCTTCATTTAAACGACTAGTGGTCCGCTCCAACCAGTACAAATGCTCGTCAAAGGTTTCAGCGACGACGATACGTCGTCGAGATATGCAAATACGTGTGGTCTCATTTCCGGGGTGATGATCTTGTCCATCAACCGTTGAAAGGTTGCTGGGGCCCCGGTGAGACCAAACGGCATACGTTTGAATTGGTACAACCCTTTTCCCGGGATAGTAGAAGCCGTGATGGGCTTACTATCTTCACTTAGAGGGATCTGGTGTTAAGCCTTGTTCAGATCTAAGGTTGAGATGTAGCGAGCGGAATTTAAGCTGTCCAAGATTTCCGCCATAAACGGAATCGGCACCTTTCTTCGACACCTCATTAACACGTCGAAAATCAATACATAGACGGTAATTACCGTCCGGCTTACGGGCCATTACCACCGGGCTGCATCACTCACTACTTGATGGCTGAATCTAATCCTGCTCAATTAATCTTTTCGCTTCTGCGATTAACGCGTCGCACACTTTAGGGGACATGCGATGATTCCTCTGGCGAATAGGAGGATTCCCGTGCGTGTCGATCACATGCTCGACAAATTTTGCAGCGGGTAACTTATTGGGTCTCGGTTTTATCATACCCTCCAAGAACTGGTCTAACCTAACCTTCTCCGTTTCACCCAGCAAGGCGATGCCCTTACAAGCATCGATATCATCCTCGCCCGCGGGACTAAACGCAAATTTGATGATCGGCTCATCCGCCAACCACAACTACCTGTCACGCTTGTGCAGAGCGAAACCGAACTTTTCCGCAAAGTCCACGCCTAGCATACAAGTATCAGTTAGCCCAGGTACGATCTTAAAATTAACTAAATGGTTCCTGAAAAGGTGGCCGGCAGACGCGCCTCGCCAATGACGGACTCAATAGTGCCATTGGCCATCATGACAGCGCCTGCCTTCGAGTAATCAATCTTGTAGCCACCGTAACCGAGTATCTGTAACCCTACTGACCCAAGATAAGTTCTAGATGAACCCGTGTCTACCAATGAATGGATTTCAGTACCCCCTATCGTTATACTGACGTAGGGTCTCGAGTTGGTACCAATCCCTGATAGAAAATCAAGCTTAGTTTCAGAAGAGCTATTATTGAGGTGCCCCTTCATTCCCTGAGCATCTGAGAGTTTGGTAAGTCCAGCACTCAAAGATGGGTATGATTCAGAATGAAAGAGCGGTTTTGAAGAACGAGTGGGAACATGAGTTCCCGAATTACATTGAGCGATTGAGGGTGGGGAGGCCTCCCTCCCCGATTCATGAGTTAACGATAGATTACTGAAAGTCAAATCAGGCTGACTCTCAGAAGACAATTTACGACTCGAGTCAGGTTCAACTTCAGAAGATGAGTTCTGAGTTAATTCAGGTTTAGTCTCAGAAGACGAATTATGACTCAATTCAAGTTCAATTTCAGAAGGTGAATACTGAGTTACTTCAGGTTTAATAATCGATTTTGGAGGGGTTGATTAAAGTATATCACTAATAGCAGAAATAAGGGACTGCCTTGAAAGAAAAGGAGTGGCATCGACCCTGAGACGACCCTCCTTTAGTGGTTTTCCTGACAATGAGCAGAATCACAAGTCTGCCTAACTTGACCGTGTTTGCCACAACTATAGCAGAACTTGGCCCATCGAATTTCACATTCTCTCCAGCCATGATCAGCCTTGGGTTGGACCCTCCTTCTAGGAGGGGGACTCCGTTTTGAGAAGTCAGGCTTACTCGAGGCCTGCGCCAAACCCTCCTCACTGTGAGTCTCGTCCTTATTGGTTCCGGAACGGTTTTTATTTTTATTACTGCTTTGACTGCCATTTCCCGAAGCAGGCTTATCATGTGAACAGGCCTGGGTACCTAGTTTGTCTACCAACTTCACCAACACACTCACCAAGGACTCCAGAGTGGAATTGACCCCGCTCGATTCGCTGCCACCGGTAGTCCCACTCGCTCCACGAGAATGTTTCGGGTTTTTGGCATAAGCCAATTCAGGGAAGAATGAATCTTCCGGGCTAGGAGGCGAACGCTCCCCTTTATTGAAACTCGCCGCTGTTTCCACTTCCACCGCAAGCAGCGTTAATTGATTGTAATCAGAAAACTCGAAACGGCGAATAGACCTTTGAAGATCAGGTCTGAGATTACGATGGGCCCTGTCCATCTGTTCTTGCATGGTAACAGGCCGTTGATACTTTAGAAGCTAACCCTGCATGCAGGTTAGAAAATCAGAGGTCCTTTCATCGCGACCCTGATAACGATTGGCGACTTGTTCTTCAAGACGCTATTGATAATTGGTGTCGCCGTACATCATGAGGAAAGCAGTTTTTGAATGTTGCCAGGTCGGCCAGGCATGAGAATTATAACGGAACCATTGTAGGGGTGGGTAATTTTTCAAGAATGAAAGGAATCCCTATCATCAATTCCTCGTCGGTGAGGCCTGAGACCGAACGTCCCTCCTCGACCCTGGTCAAGAAATTTTCCGCACTGGTTTCATTATCCCCACTAAACGTGATTCCCCATTTCTTCATAATGGTGTCCACAGTTTTATTTTGGGACCTAGAATGGGAGTACTGAGTGGGAGGGGGCCTAGCTCCTCCTGACTGATTAGGGTGCGTAAAAATTGACGAGTACGGTGATAGGGTTGAGGGAGGCATCCCTATAGTGGTCGGCTGAAAATAAGGACTGAACCTCTGTGGTCCAGCAGTAAACGGTGCAGATGCCGACAAAACTGTCCCTAGGCCATGTGATGCCCCTGTTTTTGTGAGGCCTGAGATAGTGGCCAAAACAAAATTTTGATTCCCAGTCACCGACTGAACGCAATCTTGAGTTGACTGCGTTTGAATTTGGTAGCGTTGGGACGATGATGTCAGCTGATTATTCTCTCATCCCCTATAAGGAATGCTTCGTGTGAGGTTAGCCCCCTCAGAATACCCGCGAGTGTTTGTGAAAACCCGTGAAACGGCTTCATTTTGTGTGTTCACCGGTTGCGATGCAAGATCAACTCCCACCGACACCATACTTCGTGAGGGTGTTTGCGCGGTAATGTTATTATACGGACACGGAACGTACCCAGCCGCGCAGCCAACACCTGCTTCAACAATGCTCGGTGCATAAGGGATAGAGGTCATTACCGTGCTCGTATAGCAAAACACGGAGGAGGTACTAGTGAAAGAAGTATGGACACTAGTTGCTCCAGAATGTGCAGGCATAATATTTGTTTCAAGGGGCCTATTACTTGATTGGCCACCAATGCTAAAAGCGGGAGATTCGAATAATCACCGGGGAGCACTCATACTATCTTCGTATAAGTCTGCCTCACTTCCATTCCGCGATGGGGCTCTTCTCGTGTGAAGTAACACCCGGCCTACTATTTCGTTGATAACCCCCTGCAATTCGACTGAGCGTTGCGCGTCACCGATGTCCATTTCCAGTTCGTATTCCGAGATTTGGGGTACTTCCGGTACCAAAACTGTTCTTCTCAGGGACCGTATGGCCCGAGCCGATGAACATCTAAGGATCCCGTTAGGTCAGGCCCCCTTTCGAATTGGTATGCAATCCCACAACAAAAATTCAAAATTTTTCACAGCACGTCTGCGGAAACTTCGATTTTCCGTGGCTCCGTAGACTCTGGAAAGTGGCCGATTTCTGAGCTTCTCACTTTACACCACTAGAGTTTGTAAAGTATGCTACTTTACACCTCTAGAGGTTGTAAAGTAGCCAAACTAACAATGTAATGAGATGTATAGAAAATACGACTTACATTCATCGTCGTTTTCTAACCTCACTCTGTTACTGTTTCTTACCACTCTGTGGTGTGGTGTAGTGTGGTGTGGTGTGGAGTGGATTGGTGTGGTGTGGTGTAATGTGGTGTGGTGTGGTGTGCTGCGGTGTGGTGCAGTGCGGTGCGGTGCGGTGCGGTGTGGTGTGGTGTGGCATGACATGACATGACATGACATGACATGACATGACATGACATGATATTAACTATATTCAATATGAATAATTGTAACAACGATTAATATGATTAGTGGTGATCAAAATGAATAAATAAATAGATTCACTTATTTATTGAGAATCTCACTCCGAAAATCGAACTTTTTCCTTAGACTCGCTGTGAAAAGTATTGTACTTGACATGTGAGAAGCAGGCAATCCCCGATTCGTGTGATGTCATCACTCGCCTTCGGCTCGTGACGCCAACTTCACACTCATCGGGAATTGCCTACTTTCCACACTTGTCAAGTAAATAGCTATTAAAGTACAAAAAAATATATCAAAGTTTAAAATCACAAAAAAAAACAAAATTCAAAGTATATTCACATCAATAATCAAGGTAAACATATCAATTAAACTTGGTGCATCATGCACATAAAACAGAGTACATTCAATGATTTGACAATTATCCTGGCGGAATACTCAAATCCAGGTAAATATAAGTGTTGAAGCCTGAGGTGATTTCTAAGATTTGTTTGAGTCAATTTCACCAACAATCCTGATCAAACAATTGGTCGGTTCAATTTTTCCGTTGTCATTGAGGTTATGTTGGGGTCGCAATGCAACTTCAGTTTTGTCTGTTTATCCTAGCTATGTCAAAAAGGATAAACAAACAATTTTAAACTGATCAATAAAGATTATTAGTTAATTAAGGGATTATTATTCCATATTGCATTGAGGTTATGTCATTGCTGCTGCAATGCAACTTCAGTTTTGTCTGTTTATCCTTGAGACTTCAAAAAGAATAAGCAAACAGTTTTTACTCTCAGGTAATCACCATTCCTCAATTTAGGTGAGAATTATTTAGTTTTGCATTGAGGTTATGTCAATGTCGCATCGAAGACACCCTAGCTTTATTTGTCTGACCAATCAAACTTACTCAGATGTCTGTAAAATTGTTAATTCTCCATTAAACAAACTTTATTTCCATTTTTCAAAAACAATTGATTATTTAGTTCCATCTCCCGAATGGAAAGTTTACTTGTTTTAATTTAAATCAGAATCGAATTTATTCAACTGCAATTCCATTTTGATTTTGTTTGTTTCTCATAATAAGTTAATTCGACTTTTATAGTTTCACTTACTTTTCTCAAAATTATTTAGAATTGCAAGTCATTTTTAATTGGTAAAATTTTATTGCTCGGTGCTGTTTGTCAACAGGCGAATCGCCATTCAAATCAGATTTATGTGTGGTGACTCACTCTCTCTTATAACCAGTCACCTCAAACTTCAAAACACTTTTATAATTGGAACTTTATTTGTTCCAATTTATTTCCTTACGAATTTAACTTGCTTTATTTTATCAAGTTTTAGTTTTAATTTATTTTGGAGTGGTACTTCAAAATCCATTTTGTGCCGTTTCCAATATCCTTCTATAATTCCCTCTGCGTCACCCAAGCCCATACGTCCGTGGGTTTGATTCGTGATTCCAAGCTCATAACCCCAGTGGAATGATTTTTGACTCTGAATTTGAAAGATTTTAGATATATTTGTGCGAGATACGAATTACCCCGTCACAGTATCTAACGCGTGACAGTACGTTATCGGGTGTGAGAGTTGGAAAGAGAAAGAGAGCAAGTGCACAGGTGTTATAACCGCCGTGAGTACGCGTGGTCGGAGTGCGCAGGTGTCGATTACCGGTCCGTCGAAGCTAATCCTGCAAACAGAATGTGTACGTGTTAATTATTCCCCCTAGGTAACTAGAAGCCACAAAGCTGGATGACTCGAGTTGCTTCGCGGAAAACCGTCTCCCCCTGCGAAATACGAAAATGGTCAGGGTGCCTTGGCCTAACCCACGTCGTAGTCCGACCACAGGTAAATGCCAGGAACGGGTTTGGTAGGGGACGGGACGGAACATCCAAAGTCTTACGGATGGTGGCAGGGAGATTTGAACGGGGTCCTGCAGAGGTCACTAGCTGGGAGGATGACCGAGACACAGCACGTTCAGGAATGCCTGATGCCGTGGTGTGTCGTTACTTCGAGGACAGGTATGAAAGCACCCATTGCCCGGTCTAGGAAGCCGGGTTCCCCACGAGGTTGACCGATATGGGTCGTGTTTAGAAGCACCTAATGCCACGACACATCGATACCTGGGCAGCGGATACGGGAGCGCCAGTTTCTCCAGTGCCCAGGTCGGTTCCTGCAGAAGATGCTTGTCAGGGCCCCACCCAGGGGTTGCCAAGGTAGGCCGTTTTCAGGGGCACCTGATGCCACGGCTAACCATTACCTGAGGAACGCATATGGGAGCGCCCATTGCTGCACTACTCTGGTCGAGTTCCTGGGCTGAGGGTACCAGGGGATACACCGACAAAGATCCCCAGGTAAAGCGTGTCCAGGAGCACCCAGTGCCACGATTTACCAAAACCCGAGGAGTGAATGTGGGAGCACCCATTGCTTCATTACTCGAGCAGGTCCTTGTCGGTGTGAACGCACCTAAAGATTTCCACTAGGTTTCCACTAGGTTTCCCGAGGTGAGGCGTGTCCAGGAGCACCTGGTGCCACGTCTCACCGGAACCCGAAGGGTGAATATGGGAGCACCCATTGCCTCACCACTCGAGCCGGTCGCCGGTGTTCTGTCTCTCTGCTTCGTGCGTGCCTGCTTTTAAAGACTGGCGGCTCTGGTAATTGGAAATGAATTGCGAATAATTGTAAAATAAATTTAACTTTCTTTATTTGATAAAGAAATATCTCATGATTGTTTAAGGACAAACAATTTTAAAGGTAAGTCTTTGCAGTATTTTGATAACTAATGAACATATTTTCTGAATATTTTTCTTTGATGATGCCCTGATAGGGTCAAACACGGTACAAAAAACCGACGTGAAATTTCAAATAAAAACTGTACTCTGTATATGTTAATTTTGAAAATGAAAAATATTGATACCTTTTATAAGTATTCCCAAATTTTATTTGAATATGATACACAGTGATTTTTATTTAAAAAATTCTTGTAAATAGTTGGTAATTTTTTTAATTTTATGATATTCTTGTACCATGTTTGACTTAAGGGAACAGATTTCAGGAATGAAATTATAAAAATATCTTGGTTAGTGTTTGGTTGATAAAAATATTTTTTGTTGAAATTTTTATTTGACATATCTGAAATGTTGAAAAATTTTGTGAAATTTTGCCAAGAATCCTATAGGAAAATTTTATTCATATAACCTTGAAATTAGCCAAAAAAAGTTAAAAAATAAACAGTTATTCGAAATTTTTATTTTGTAATAAAAATTATTTTTCGCCTTAAATTGTAATTTTGTTCAAATTTTTCTTCTTTCTTCATTAAAAAATTTGTCCACTTGAAAATTCATTAATTTGGTTGAAATTTCATTCTTTAAAAGTTGATTTCAACTGTTTTTAATTAAAAATTCGAATTTTCCCATTGAAATAGCAATTATTACATTTTTCGTTGAAAATTCAGCTTTTTTATTTGAAAATTCAACTATTTAGTTCAATCATATTTTTTTTTGAATATTGCTTTATATTCAGAAATATTCAAAACTCTTCGAAAATTTTGTTAAGACTCTCAGGAAAATTATATTTATGCCTATAACCTTAAATATAAATAACTTAAAGAATGAATAGTTGTTCGAAATTTTTATTTTGCATTAAAATTTTTTTTTTGCGTCTAATTATAATTTGGTTTTAATTTTCTTTTTTTCTTGACTGAAAATCGTTTTTACTTGACAGTTTATTCGTTTTCTTGAAAATTATTTTTTCCGAGTTAAATTCAACCGTTTATTATTGAAAATAATTTTTTTTGACATAGCAATTATCACATTTTTCGTTGAGAATTACCCTTTTTTGCCTGAAAATAAAACTACTTGGTTGAAAATATATATTTTTTTCAGTTTTAATTTGAAATAATTGAAATGTTAGAAAATATTTCAAAATTTTTATCAAGAATCCTATATAAAAATTATATTTATATAACCTTGAAATGAGCAAAAAAATTTTTTTATAATAAATATTTGAAGGGCAACACCGCAGTAGGGCGTAAGTTCCAAATTTCGGAAATGCGTTTTATTGGCCTAAAATAATGTTTTTCACCTATCTCATATTTCTGTAAAAGACTATGGTCCGGTTCAATTTAGGAGTGGGTCAAAATCCATGTTTGGTATTTTTGTTTATAAAGTAATTTAATATTTTTGCCTGTTCTTTCCACAATTCAATAGAGCTAAGTGATAGCTCGAAAGGACTTTTTTGTTTTCTAATTTCTTCAAAAAATAAAAAAGTTATGCAACTCTTTGTGTGTCCACATTTTCGTTTTTGGGGACGCACCGCACCATTGATAAGGGATTTTCTCGGATGTGACTGCTTCTTTTAGGATGTTTATTTTGCTGATCGATAGAGTTAAGTAATAGCTCGAAAGAGCTCTCTTGTTCTCTCTCTAAATGCAAAAATAAAACAGTTACGCAACTTTTTAGGTGTAAAATTTGAATTTTTAGGATGCGATGCTATTTTACAAGGGTTTTCTCGCACATGGTTATTTTTTTTGGAGCCCTCTTTTCGCGATTCAACAGAGATAACCAATAGCTCGAAGTTACTTCCTTGTGTTTTTTTTTATTTCGATGAAGCCTAGCCGTGCCTCGAACCGTTTTTGCGTTTATTTGTCTAAAACTAATTCTGCGAAAGATAAAAAGTTTTTTGCTTCTCCTGAAAATTCAGGTTTTGGCACTTACGCCCTTCTGCGGTGTTGCCCTTCATTTATTTGAAATTTTTTATTTGTATCAAAAATTATTTTTTGCCTTAAATTATAATTTGGTTCAAATTATTCTTTTTTCTCAACTGTTTTAATCAAAAATTATAATTTTTTCTACTTGAAATAGTAATTATTAGATTTTTGTTGTAAATTCAGCTTTTTTCGTTCGAAATTCATTTCTTTTTCTTGAATTCAACTGTTTAGTTAAAACTTATATTTTTGTTGAAATTTTGATTGACATGCAGAAATATTATAAAATCTTTGAAAATTTTCTTTAGGATCTCAGGAAAATTATATTTATACCTATATCCTTAAAAATAAGCAAACTCAAGAATGAATAGTTATTTAACATTTATATCTTGTATCAAAAATTATTTTTTGCCCCAAATAATAATTTGGGTTTCATTTTTTCTGACTAAAAATCGTTTTTACTTGAAAGTTTATTTATTTTGTTGAAAATTCATTTTTTTTAAGTTAAATTCGACGGTTTTTCATTAAAAATATTTTTTTTTCATTGAAATAGCAATTATGACATGTTTCGTTGAAAATTAACCTTTTTGCCTGAAAATTAAACTATTTGGTTGAGAATGTTTTTTTTTTGTTCAAATTTTAATTTGAAATATCTGAAATCTTAGAAAATATTTCGAATTCTTTTTAAGAATCTCAAAAAACTTATATTTATTTACAATTTTATTTCAATTGTAAAATAATTTTAACTGGAAATTAATTATAATTAATTGTAAAATAAATTCAACGAAATTGATTTTATAAAGAAATATCCCATGATTTTCAAAAGACAAAACAATTTTGAAGGTAATTTTTTGTAGTATTTTAATAACTAATCAACATATTTTTAGAATATTTTGCTTTGATTCTGCCCTTGGGTCAAATATGGTACAAAAACCATCGTAAAATTTTTAATAAAAACTGTACTCTGTATACATTTATTTCTAAAATTAAAACTTTTAATAATTTTTATAAATATTCCTAAATTTAAGGGCCGGGTAATACAACTCGCCGAGCGCTCGAACAAGAAATATGACTCGACGCGGCTTGTCAAGGCGCATCTTTTTTCTATTAGGCATTTTTTTGCAAAATTATTAGTTTTGAAAATAAGAAATGAAAACTAATTTTTTTTCGCCCGAATAAACGCAATAAAATCAATGTTTAATAAAACTCAAACTGCGGTTTTTTGGAAACTAATCGACTAAATCACTTAAAATTCAAACTGCAAGTTCATGCCTGGAAAACCGCGTTTTTCACATTTCACGTAGCGAGGAAGTTTTTCAATTCACGAGTCTCGCCAAGAAGAAACATATCTCCATGGTCGCCAACATTTGGCCAAGTTTTGGGCCAAATTTGACATCGATCCGATGAAAATGGTAGGAACTACGGATTTTTAAAGAAAAGCGTCAGCACGCGCGGCCGGAGAATTCCGGCGCACAGTGGGCTGAATCGAGAATTTACTATTCAAAATCACTTACAGCCTACAATTCTTAATCGATTTCAAATTTTTTTATTTAGAAGTGATCAGCAGTAGTTGCACAAGTGCGTCTATGAATTAGATTTTTGTAATTTTCATCATTTTCTATTTTTTATATTAATAAACGAAAAGCGAAAATGAGACATTTTTTAATTATTATTTTTTATCTTCAAGTAAATAACTCACTTAATACCATTCTCGATGAAAATGAATGTCGAGGTATCTAGAAAATATAAATACTTAACAAGATATTAAATCTAATTGTTATAAACAAATTATATTAACAAAATGTCAACATCGTGGAAATTTTTCTTGAAAAGCATATTTTTAAGTTGAAATTGCTTGATTTTATCGACAGGATCATATTTTATCTTTAATATTGTTCCCGGAAAATGCCCCAACAAATTCAAAATAGCAGGTTTCTATCAAATTCATGCTGAAGACGGTATTTTAAAAAAATTTTCCAACATGAATTATTTTTAATCGATAAGTGACGAGTTTTAAAGTATATTTTAGATAATTCTGAATTGCTTAAACCATTATTATTTGTTTAAACAATTTTTTCCCCCTATAAATCGTGAAAAGTTATTATCTTTCGGAATAAATCGTACAAAGTTGATGAATGTCAAAAGTAGTAGTTCTTGTTTGACTTAT
This sequence comes from Andricus quercusramuli, assembly GCA_932178445.1. NCBI lineage: Eukaryota > Metazoa > Arthropoda > Insecta > Hymenoptera > Cynipidae > Andricus > Andricus quercusramuli. The sequence goes on along the minus strand of CAKNXH010064074.1, from coordinate 35,720 downwards.
TTGGTAATTATTTAACCAGTTCTCTCTGTACAGAGGGAAACATTATTTGAACAAATAAAAATTGTTTTAATAATCACCAAATATCCTTTAAAAATATATTGCTCTCAACATTCTTTAATTGTGTAATTATTCCCAGAAAATAATACATTTTTACGACTTTTGGAAGAAAAAATTGTTTAAACAATTGAAAATTATTTAAATAATTAGCAAATATGTTAAGCAAGAACTAAAACCCTTGACATTCATCAGCTTTGCATAATTTATTCCGAAAGATAATAAGTTTTCACGATTCACAGGAAAAAAAATTGTTTAAACAAATAATAATTATTCAAACAATTAAAATTATTTAAAATCATTCAAAATATACTTCAAAACTCGTCACTTATCTATTGAAAATAATTCATGTTGAAAAAATTTCAAAAAATACCCTTTTTATCATGAATTTGATAGAAAACTGCTATTTTGCATTTTTTTAGGGCATTTTCGGGGCACAATAAAAGAGGATTTTGAGTGTCAAAATTTAAAGTTATTGTATGAAAATTATTCCTTGAATACTCCTCAAGAGGACTTTACTTTAATTCATAAAAAGTTTATAACAAGTACTTCTTTTTTCCATTTTTTTGAAAATCGAGCTTTTCCCATTTAAAACCCCCTGTTAAAAAAAAAATAATGAATTTCTTTTTCCGGAAAACTAAAAAAATGGGGGGGGGGGCTATCACAAAAATCGAAACTCGAATTTTTACAGGTATAAATTTGGACCACCCTAGTGTTTACTGTGTCATATAATAATAGAAAAAACCTCATCTTCATGGTTATTCCACGCACACCAAAGATTGCGGTAATTTGCTTCCCGCGTTTTCTCTCCGTATTATAAAAATGATACATACCAAATTTCTAGATTTTTTCCTGACGTTTTGAGCCCAAGAATCATTATTTCTTGATCGTTTCCGACCCCTGTTTTGATCAGTTTTCACGCCCGACATTTCTCAACGAGTCTTAACATATCATCAAAATATACTACGCGATATATTGTGAAAAAGCAACAGCGTAGTGAAAAACAAAAGAAAAGCTGTGGACGCCTTTCAATTGTTTATCGGAGCACGCGAGCCAACGCGACTTTTGAATCGACAATTTGCGGATTGCAGAAATGAATTTCCGGGTATAATAGTTCGCAAAACGCTTGCAAATGGGTGGAAATATCGTTGAATCAATTGTCAACAATAATTATGTGCTACAATTAACAGATCACGTGTCCGCAAAGCTTTCACGTTAGGCAAATGCCGCAAGCGTCAGGATTCTCCGGCCTCGTGCGCTGACGCTTTTCTTTAAAAATCCGTAGCTCCTACCATTTTCATCGGATTGATGTCAAATTTGGCCCAAAACTTGGCCAAATGTTGACGACCATGGAGATATGTTTCTTTTTGGCGAGGCTCGTGAAATGAAAAACTTCCTCGCTACGTGAAATGTGAAAAACGTGGTTTTCCGGGCCAATCGATACATCGATCGAAAATATTGAACCATAGATCGCTACGATATTTTTATTCATATCATTGGCTTCTATAAAGAGTCATGAACTTGCAGTTTGAATTTCAAGTGATTTGATCAATTAGTTTCCGAGAAACCGCAGTTTGAGTTTTATTTAACGTTGATTTTATTGCGTTTATTCGGGCGAAAAAAAATTAGTTTTCAATTTTTATTTTCAAAACTAGTTATTTTGTAAAAAAATGCCTGATAGGAAAAAGATGCGCCTTGACAAGCCGCGTCGAGAAATATTTGTTGTTAATGGAAATTTGCGATTTCCATTTTTTATCAAGTTGGACAATAGTTTTACGTCATTTCTAGCGCTCGGCGAGTTATATTATCCGGCCCTTCAATTTCATTTAAATATGATACACAATGATTTTTATTTTTAAAATTCTGGTAAACAGTTGATCATTCTTTAAATTTTACGACATTTTTGTACCATGTTTGACCTTAGAGAATAGATTTCAGGAACTTTCTTCATTTTTTTTATGTGTAAACATCTTAGACCTCGATATGGAGAGTCGCGCCTTATTCGAATGAAACCACGAATGCATAGTGTAATGCAGGCCTGTGACACACACGTTGTGTCCTTCTCTCTCTCCGTCTCCATCTCTCCTCTCCTCTCTCTCTCTCATTTTGAATTCATGTTAAATTCGGTAGAGTTCAATTTAGTACACGATAAAATATACCGGAAAAGAAAATTGAAATCCGGCATATGTTGCCGGATTAGAATACTTGATCTTATATTATCTTAAAATCGTGGAAAATGATTGTTTTCTGGATATAAGTGATAGAATGTATTAATCTTCTTCAGGAAATATAATTAGCCTAATTCTGAATGTAGATGCGTAATATAAATACCACAGAATGTGTTCTTTAAGAGAACTCATATCGGTCCGTGTAACAGCATCGGCTATTCTCCCCACTTATTCGTCTAGGCATGGGCCTTCGCGTGACGTGGATGCTTAACGCATCCCTTGTGTAGAGAGTCAGTCTGCTTCCTACCGCTTAGCAGTATAGTTCAATATTAAATAAAGAAGTCCTGTCTCACAGTTCAGGCACTTACACAAAGAAAAGGTCTATTATTCTCCAGATCATTACAAAATTGGCGATCCTGCCAGGATCCCGTTCACGATATCCTGGGGAAGAAGTATCTACGGAACACCCCCAGTAATTTCAAACAACGAGGATCTTCGACTCGAACCAGGACTCTACGTATTCTGTTCGCAGCCCAGGCAACGACCACCAGAAGCTGAGACTCCCAAGGCATCTACTAAACCTTGGTAAAAGATCTGACGATCTTCCCATCCCGGAGAGAGCCCGCTGAACCAAGCGATAAGCCTCTGACAGAAACGCATCATCGAGCCACGCCCGGTTCAACCGCATAGCAGCAGGACGTCTACGGTCGTCGCAGTACAACTGCTATCCGCCCGGCTGACACGGAACGAGACGAAAGGAGAAAAAAAAGTAAGCATTGTTTTAGTTTTAAGATAGTTACGAATTTTGTTCAGATATTTCCACAGTAGATAAGTCCTTCTCGCATACGTCGAACAGTGATTAAATTGCATCGGCGTTTTCGATAAGGCCAAGTGAGGAAATATTTCGGTGAATAGGCTGGCGTCAGTAGGTACGACGTTGGTGCTCCACGTCCTCTATCTCCTCTAATAAACCGAAGATCTACTCTGAATTAACCTTGTGGCATTGTTGTAGCACGATCCCGCAAGTGGAGGGTTTAAAATATACCAAATATTGTAAAATTAGTAACGCGATTCGCGACACTTACACCCGACACTCGCAATTAGGACAAACTGGCGTTTCACGCCTAAAGGGAAAATCTTAGCACACAATACCACACACAAACAGACACTTCTTCGGATTCTGATAGCAGTTCACTCGGATTAGACAATCCGTTTAAAACCGCCCCCACCATGTCATCAGAAGATTCTAGGGAAAATTTGAACAGTGAAACCACGGATCCACTATTGCTGATCCTGAGTAAATTACAGTTAATCGAGGATGTGCAACAAATCATGAGAGCCGTCATGAGTACATTGAACAACGAAAATTTGAAAAGAGCTAACGAGATAAGAGATCTCGCTAGGATCAGTAATGCCCTTCTAACAGAGGAGGAATCCCATCGGGAGCATGAATCTTCGGACGAGGAAGCAGCACCTGAACCAGCTAAAAGAACCATTCGGCCCGCTCCACTAGCCCCGAATTCCTTGGAAGACGGTACGTGGCAGTCAACGCCACCCGCACATAACAATACACCGAGAAGCGAGCCGAACAGGAGTGTGACAGCAATGCACGCAACAGGAACCTTTGGGCCCAGTGACCAACCATCGCATTCCATAACAGCCGATACGAGCCAGTTGCATGTAACCCCGCACGACACTAGACAGAGCTGTGACGCAGCAGCGAGACAACCGTCACATTCGAGCCAGCCGCCTACATCCGTGCACGACGCCACACATAGATGCAGCACAGAAGGAAGGCAACCCTCAAATTCCTTCACTCACACAAGTGCGAGTCACATGCCACCCGCTCATAGTACCGCACAGAGAGGCAACCTAGGAGCGAGGCAACGAGTAGCGACAGAAAACTTGGAACCTCTCTCTCAGGCAAAGGAGATTATACGCACGGTAGAAGTTCTCAATGGACACGATGTCGTTGGTGTGCACGACTTTGTCAACACTGTTAAGCGTGCGAAGCTCAGATGTTCCCAACCTAATTTACTACTAAATTATATCATAACTGAAAAAATAATTGGGAATGCTAAAAGATCAATTAGACATTGTTCCATAAACAGTTATGACGATCTGTACAGTGCCCTTAGGATGAACTTAGCAACTACAACTACCTTGGAAACTTGTAGAAGCAGATTAGAAGTTATACGGCAAAATAACGATACCGTGCAAAATTATAATCAAAGATTTAGAAGTGCCTATAACGAGTTAATTTACACAATTCAATCGGAATACTCGTCCCGAATAGAGTGCAAATTAGCTCTACAAATGGAAGAAAAATCTGCTACTAAAAGATACGTAATGAACCTCCGAGAAGATGTTAGTAATCAAGTGCGACCTTTAAAGCTAAGATCTTTGAATGAAGCTCTGCAGGAGGCACTTGAAGCAAAAGTGTGGTGCAGAGAACGTCTCCGTACAAAAGTCTTGACGGCACCTCGACCGCCACAACCCCACAACAACAGACTGCCGATGAGAAGTTCGGGACCGCCCACAGCACGAAACCAACAACCACAAATGCGGAACCAACCCTCCGACGTTCCTAACCATGGACTGCCCTTACAGCAAAGAATGCAAATGACCTGCAACTATTGTAAAAAACCACCGGGAGTGAGGAATATTCTGGATGTGTGGGATTCACAAAACTCATTAGAATGTTACGAAGTAACAGAAGAAGAACAAAACCAGATCGACCGCTACGAGGAATCTGCAGAGTTTCAGCGTTTCAGAGTTTACAGATTGTTAGTTGATTCCGGAGCCGCGATAAATCTTGTAAGAAATCAGAAGTCCCAGCAGAAAGAACACCATTTGAAATAAAAAAACGTTTTGCCATGGGGAGAGATATACATCATTCAAATCAAGCAGTAAGAATACCATATTTAGGAAAACTGCATCTCTTCCATATAATTGATGATGATTTCCCCTTACCAGAGGAAGATATCATCCGCCTGCCCTTTTTTAACACGTTCAATAAATATCATTTAACTAAGGACTTCCTTTACATAGACAAGAAAAAGTTACCCCTTTATGAGGACGGTACATTTTTACCTGGTAATACAGCACAAATAACACGGATAAAAGTAATTGAGAAAGATCAAGATATTTACATAGAAAATCACAAATCAATCCCTGTCGGCGTTCACAAAATACAAAATAAAGAGTTAGTAGTACCCCTGTACAATTATGGCAAAGACCCGTTGATAATACCACAAAAAATCGAGTACGAAACAATAGAGCAAATTAAAGAAACGAATAGAACGACCATTACTTCAGAGGAAAAAAAACAGGTAAAAAGGATTCAAGATTTAATAAACAAGACTAGATTAAAGCACGTAGAAAAAGCGGAAGCTCCTAAATTGTGGAAGATAATAGCAGCGTACAGTGATATTTACAACCTCGAAGCAGACCCGTTTCCATGTACCGATCTAGTAGAACATGAAATCATTTTAAAGACCGGAAAAATAGTAAATTTAAAATCATATCGTCCTCCCGAATGCCACAAAGAGGAAATAAAAACACAAATGAATAAGTTGAAGGAAAAGGGTGTCATGAGAGACTCAAAATCACCATTTAATTCACCGATTTGGGTTGTCCCAAAAAAGCAAGACGCGTCTGGTAAGAAGAAATGGCGAATAGTAATCGATTTTCGCAAGGTAAACGAAGACACCGAACAAGATGCTTATCCACTGCCCATCATTGAGGACATTTCGGACCAATTAGGGAACGCAAAATTCTTTTCAGCCTTTGACCTCAGTTCTGGATTTCACCAAATCCCAATGAGTGAGACCTCGAAAAAGTATACGGCTTTCTCAACACCAGAAGGACATTTTGAATTTAACAGAATGCTCTTTGGACTCAAAAATGCTCCCGCTACTTTCCAAAGGATGATGGACAATGCCCTGAGAGGATTGGTAGGAAAAAAATGTTTTGTTTACCTCAACGATATTGTCGTATTCGTCTCAACTCTAAAAGAACACAACGAGAACCTAGTAAGCCTATTTAACAGACTGAGAGAAACGGGATTAAAACTTCAGCCTGACATGTGCGAATATTTACGCCCGGAACTCGAATATTGAGGACATTTGCTAACTGAGGACGGCGTAAAACCTAACCCCGCAAAAATACTGGCAGTACAAGACTTTAAACCACCACAGAATGTCACCCAAGTTCAGAGCTTTTTAGGACTCGCAGGGTACTATAGAAAATTCATAAAAAATTTCTCTCAAATTTCTAAGCCTCTTACAAATCTAACACAAAAGAAGACATCTTTTGACTGGTCGACGAATTGTCAAGAACCTTTTGACCAAATAAAAGAATTATTATGCTCAGCACCGGTTTGAGATTTCCAAACTACAAGGAGAAATTCACTTTAACGACAGATGCATCCAATCACGGACTAGGTGCAGTATTATTCCAAAACGGTCACCCCTGTTGTTACATATCAAGAACGTTGAACAAAGCCGAGATCAATTATAATACGACGGAAAAGGAATTGTTAGCAATAGTTTGGGCATGCAAAAGGTTAAGACAGTACCTTCTTGGAAGAAAGTTTACAATCCAAACGGACCATCAGGCGTTAATATGGCTGCACAACGTGAAAGATCCATCTTCACGATTGCTACGGTGGAGATTACGTTTGGAAAAATACATTTACACTGTCGAACACGTAAAAGGAAAGGAAAATAAAGCTGCAGACTGTCTATCTAGACTATTTCCAGTTCAACAAGAAGAAGATTCTCTACAAAATATACTAGAAGAAGTTGAGTCGGATGTGGAAAGAAAAGAGGAATTAACAGGGCAAGTAACATCCGGTACCTCCAGAGAGGAAAATGTATTAACGCAGCCGTCGATAAGTTCTTCTCGCCGTCGCATGGATGCAGATCAATCATCTCAGATGATGAAGGGTTAACGGACGGAAGAGAACATTTGCACAGAGAATATAAAAAATATATTACCAATAGGAAACCCAGTAGAGAAAATGTTAAACCTAACGAAGGTGGAAAGCTCTGGCGAACCATATACAAAGAACGAAAGGGAAGTCAGGAAACATCCTCATATAAGTTACCTTCATTTAATGAGACCGAGTGGCTGAAAGTATTAGATAAGATAAATAAAGATGACATGGCCTCTAAGCTAACTATTTCACGATACCACTTTATTGACCCAATGATCACCCCTTTAGAAAAAGTGAAAATAAGGGACTACCTCAACTTCTTGAGCCACAAATATGAAGATCAGCAGTTCCACACGTGCTACATGCCACGTACAGAACTTAATCAAGAGGAAAAGGGAGAAATCATAAGAGAATCACACGGATCAATTACTGCTCAACACTTTGGGGAAAACAAAACTATCGAACGAGCCAGAACCCTTGGAGAATGGAAAAATATGGAACAAGAAATTATTCATTTTATTAAACGATGTCCTGTATGCCAATTACAAAAGACGGTAAGAATCAAAAGACAATGTGAAGCAATCATCCCAGACACGCCTGTCAACCCTAACCACAAAATAGCCATGGATATCTTCGGTCCATTGCCTTTGACTCTATCAGGGAATGAATACATCCTAAGCATACAAGATATGCTCACAAAATATTTGATTTCAATACCTCTTAAAAACGCGGAATCTGAAAGCATTATAGAAGGGTTATTTGATCATTACATATACCTATTCGGCGCACCTAAAAATATCCTAACAGACCAAGGGCAAAATTTCATATCTGTACTGGTACAGAACTTTGAAAACCTATTTAGAATTAAACATATTAAACTACAGTTTATCACCCACAATCCAACGGAGCCCTCGAGAGAGCCCACTCAACGATTAAGAATTTATTAAAAACAAGCATCGAGGACCATAACACTGAATGGGATCAAAACCTGAAAATAATCTGCATGGCGTACAACACTATGAAGCATGACGGTACAGGATACTCACCCTTTCAACTGACCTTTGGATGAGAGGCCAATTTGCCATCAATGCTCAGCACAACACCTAACGTCAAGTATGAAGAACTACTCGACCTATGGAAGCGTAGACATGAACACTACCTCAAGAAAGCTAAGGAGAAAATAGAGACACAGAAACTGAAGTATAAAAAACTGCAAGACTCGAGAATTGCCATACCGCAGGGAATTTACGAACCCGGAGATCTTGTTAAACTTATTAACAACCATCAAGATAACAAACTCTCTTCCTCATGGAAAGGGCCAGCAGTAATTGTAGAGAAACAAGAAAACAACAACTACACTGTACTTTTTAACGACAAGCGAACTAGGATACACGCCAGTCAACTTATGCCTTATTACCAATAATTTTGCAGATGAATTTGGCACTATTACTCTTGTGGCTACTGAGTGCAGTCGAAGCGGAGGTCATCACAACTAATCTGGACGGAGTAATGATCTATTCTGAAGAACTAGGACAAGCCAGTCTGTATCACGAAACGTAGAACCTAATACTTGGAGTAGGTACAGATAATATAGAGGAACGATTCGTCTCGTTGCGACAGGTTCATGTGACTGCGTCAAACCTATGTAATGATTGCCCTGAAGAATTTGAACTCAAGCTGATCAACTCGCGTATAGGACGTTTAGAAAACCAGAAAAATCTGCTGGACTAGCTATTAGGTAGAACACGTGTTAAGAGAGGATTTTTCAATTTTGTAGGTGACATTTCGAATACACTTTTTGGAACTCTCAGTTCACAGGATATGACCTACATTAACGAAGAACTTGATAAATTGTTTAACAACCATAAAATACTTTCACAAAGCATATCCAATCAAACTAGAATCATTAAACTCTTGTTAAGCTCAGCATCTGATGATTTAAAGACTCTCGAGTTAAATAGTCAGAAAAACGTTAACCGACTGAACCAGCTGACGAACGGAACAAACCGAAACACCTAAAGTATCGCGATTTCAAATCAAATGACGGTCTGCATGATGATAGTCGATGAGTTGAGTGAAGATATCAACTTATTGATAGACGCAATAAATGACGGGAAAACCGGAATAATTCACCCTCAACTTCTGACACCAAGAATCCTAATAAGCGAAATGAAAGAGTTTGAAGATAAATTTAACACTAAAGACACCATCCCTTTGAAAAAGTCTAACTTTCAACATATTATCGACATGTCAACAATTAACGTGGCTATTTTGAAGAATCGGTTTGTTTACTCCGTTCATATTCCTATTCCAGAAACAGAGACTTACGAAATTAAGCATTTATTACCTATTCCCCAACAAATCCGTTCTGTCTTCCTGGCGATAATTCCAGACTATGAATACCTACTAGTAGGACAGGGACACACAACATACGTACCGACCGACAGAATATCTGTAGATAATTCTAAACATTATGGCGAAATGAAAATGTGTAAACGAATTCAACCCACTTACCTGATGTCAGAAACGCATAGTTGTGAAAATAGCATATTAAGAACGAATGTAAAAAGTATCAGTGACGAATGTAAATATTCCCCCTTCAAAATCGTTAACATTGCTTTTATTCCACTTACGAATGAATATATATAATCGAAATTCAGGGTCCAACGAAAATTGTAAGAAAAGACAAATGTATACTGAACGAATTGAATATTGTATTAAAATTAAGTTCAACGAATACTCTCGTCAAAGAAATAAGCTATAGAAAGAACTTATCGCTACCATATACGGATGATCAATTAGGCTCTATAAAAGATAAGTTAATACCGCTAACTCAGGAAATTAGGCCCTTTAATTCAAACAATCTTAAGCAATCGGTTGATGACATCGATAACGCAATAGATAAAGTCAGTAGGGACAGACGAACACGTACCTGCGTTAAAACTGAAGTCACCGCGTCTCCAACGGTACATTACACCGCTGCTCCTATTTTAGATGATAGAGATATGGATTGTAGAATCAAAACTACTGCTGTGAAAATAAGACCTATCAGAAAGGTTTAGAGACTAAACCCGATCTAAAAAGGGGGTTGTAACAGCATCGGCTATTCTCCCCACTTATTCGTCTAGGCATGGGCCTTAGCGTGACGTGGATGCTTAACGCATCCCTTGTGTAGAGAGTCAGTCTGCTTCCTACCGCTTAGCAGTATAGTTCAATATTAAATAAAGAAGTCCTGTCTCACAGTTCAGGCACTTACATAAAGAAAAGGTCTATTATTCTCCTGACCATTACATCCGCACCGGTATTTTATAAACAAAGCTTGACTAAGCAGGCAAAGGAGAAAATGCGTTTTAGGAAAGGGGCCGTACGTAAATTACGTAACGGATAATCGACGATAATTCTATGATTTTTCTTCGACCATTTTTTTTTCTTTAACCATCAACATTCAAATCCCATTAACATACATATACAAATCAAACATTTTGAAATTTATTTCTTTTAAACAAAAAAAGTGACTTTTCTTCTATAAGAGATGACTTCTTAAGAAAATACTTAAATTTTCTACAAAATAATTACATTCTCTACAAAACAATTGAATTTTCAAAGAAATAGTTCAATTTTCAACTTTGAAAGAAAATTCGTAACAAAAAAGTTTAATAGTTGATAGTTCAACCTAGAAGGATGAAATGTAATTGAAAAAAAATTAATTTCAAAATCAAGAAGACGAATTTTCAACAAATAAAAAGATTTCTCAGTGATGAAAGAAAAAAAGTACACCTGAATTGTTGATCCTGAAAGCCAAAAGGCGAATTTTCTGTAAAAACATTGAATTTTCAACCAGTAAAATAGAAATTTTCAGCAAAAAAATTAATTTTCAACAAAATAGTTACATTTTTAACCAAAGAGGTAAAGCTTCATTAAAAACAAATTCAACAGAATAGTTCAACTTTTACCCACGCAGTTAAATTTTCAATTATAAAAAATCAGTTATCAACTAAATAGTCAAACTTTAACCAAAGAGATGAATTTTCAAATAAAAATATGAATCTTCAACGAAAAAATGATTTTTTAACAAAGAGGTTAAAAAAGAATTTTCAAAAAAAAAACAGTTTAAATAAGAAGTAAATTTTCTAAGAAGGTATTTGAATTTTCAACCCAAAAAGACGAATTTTCGATAATAGCAGTTGAATTTTCATACAAAAAGGATGCCTTTTTAAAACAGTTATTTAATTTTTAATCAAACAGTTGCATTTTCATCGAAGAAAGATCAATTTTCTACTAAAACAGATGACTTTTTAAATCAGAAAGACAAATATTAAAAAATGAATGAATTTTTCTCAAAAGATAAATTTTCTACGAAATAGTTAATTTTCAACCAAACAGTTGCATTCTTATCAAAAAAAGAATAATTTTCTGCTCACAAAGATGAATTTAAACAAACAGATATACATTTTCCAAAAAATAGTTGGATTTTTATCCAAAAAACATTTAAATTTATTTTTCAGCACCAAAATATGAATTTCTGTCAAAAAGAAAATGTTCTACGAAATAGTGGAATTTTCAGGCAAAAAGATTCATTTTTGAACAAAACTGTTGCATTTTCAAACAAATAATAAAATTTACAACTAAAAAGATCATTTTCAGGAAGAAACAACTGCAAAAAAAGTAATATAAATACAAAGCAAATAAATTACTAAGAAGAATGTTATATCAGGATTACCGCAAAACTTAATTTTAAAAATTCTCTAATTTTTCCCTAACCACCTTTTCATTTTTCCTGACCATTAATATTCAAAAACCAGAATATTACATTTGTAACATTTTGAACCTAGAATATTTTATAAGCGGAATAAAATAATTTCAAATAAAAGTTGAAAATTTTCAAATCTATTCGGTTTGACAGTTATTTAAAGTTATAGGGTAAGTGTGGGTATTACAGCGGGAAAAAAATCAAGACGACTTTTGAAGATGAAAAACAAGTGTTTGAATGGGAAATTCGTTACGCATTAATTCGTGAAGCAATATTTGGTATTTAATCAATAGAATTCAGTCGTTAGAACGTGAAAAGAAATTAGATTTACGAGAAAAATGCGAATCTAAAAAAAATGTTCCATGTAGATATTACCGCGGGCTGCATGAATTACCGCGCGCCAACTACCGTGGTAACCCAATTACTGCGCTGGTAATACAGCTATTTGATTTCAAGTGAAGTTACCAATAATTTAGGAGATTTAAAGCTTGTAATTATGTTTTATATTTTTGATAACATGGATTAAAAATCACTGAGATGAAAGACACACTAAGCCACTGACAGGCATTATCGCACGGGCGACTAAGTAAGGTTAGTTTTGAGGTTATGATATAGCGCCTGTTGACGCCTGAAAAGCCGCGGTAAAACATGCAACAAGGAAAGTCGTGTGCCAAATACGAAGTAATAGCTGGTAATAGGAGATTCAAATTGCAACAAATTAGTTAAAAACATAGTAACTGCAGTTGATTTATTGATGATAATTAAAAATATATCACATAATAATGTTCTGAATTGTTTCAAAGCATTATATACATTCAAAACATCATAAATAATTATTTATCTTTGACACCGCAGTAATAGGAGCATCCACGGTAATACCCACACTTACCCTATAAATCTCGGACTTTTGTAAGATTTTTTTCCAAATCCCTGACTTTTTCCTGAATTAAAAAAAAATTTTGTTGGCTAGGTTCCTTTTTTAACTCACCAGTTTTCTTTGGTGCGTAAAGTTGAATTCATATTAAATTTCTGTACAATTTCTGCGAGATACTTATTTCATTTGTGAATTTCCGAAAGTTACATACATGAATGAAGGACCCCCCTCCCCCCTTCAGTAACAAATCGTAACAAAATCTTTTGACCCCTCCCTCCCCCTTAAGCTGTTACGTAATTTAAGTACGGTCCCAAATAAAATAGTTTGAAGAATGAATCAATGAATTTTTTAAGTGTTGAAAATTATATCATTTTTGAACAATTTTAACTTAAAGACCGTACAATTTAGTGATTATAAGTTGTTTCTTGAAAATCTTAAATGAAAAATGTCATTTACAAATGAAAAATGAAACAAAATGAAACTATGAAAAATTTAAAATTATGAATATATTAATTAAAATGTTTTTGAAAATTAAAAAAAGATTTTGAAGTTTCAATCGGATGCATACATTTAATTAATTACGTAAGGCATTCAAATTGAAATAGTTCAATTTTTAACGTAAAAATCTATAAATTATTTAATTATAAGCAGATTCCGAATCGTCTTATAAAATCAATTTTATTACAATTCCATTGTTAAGAGTCGTACTACAGTTCAATTTTAAAAATAAATACTTAATTTATATTTACAGTTTATCAACTTAACATTTTTCTTGTTTTCTTTTTTTTTGTCGAAGTTAAACCGTACCACCGAGCCTTTGAAATTAACATGGGGTTTTAAATGGGAAAAGCTTGATTTAGAAAAATTGGGAAAAAGAGGTACTTGTTATAAAATTTTTGTGAATTGTTATTATGCTTGGAAAATGACCCCAAAAAATGCAAAATAGCAGTTCTCTATTAAATTCATACTAAAAACGGTGTTCTTCGGATTTTCTTCACAAGATTTATATTTAATTAATAAGGGACGAGTTTCAAAGTATTTTGTAAATAAGTTTTTATTATTCAAACAATAATTATTTGTTTGAGAATTATATTTTTGTAGTGTATACGGATCCTGTATATTTTGCCGGATCTTAATTTTCTCTTCAGGTAAGGCACCCCTGTGACTCGTTATAGAAATAATGTTGGTCAAACCCCTACCCCATTCCAACGTCCCGTGGGGGGGGGGGAGGCACCCCTGTGACTGGTTACAGAAATATTATTGTTTTAAACCCATACCCCTTCTTAACGTCACGTGAGGGGCGGGAAGGCACCCCAGTTACTGGTTTCAAAAGTTACCGTTCTAGTGCCATGAATTTCTAAAATTTCCTCAAACTATAATATATTTCCACCTATCAGTATTATTATTATTATTATCAACGGCGATACCACGCTGAAAACACCAGTTCCCGTTAGATCACTGAAGTTAAGCAGTGTTGGGCGCGGTTAGTACTTGGATGGGTGACCGTTCGGGAATACTGCGTGTTGTTGACCCGTCGTGGGTGTGGTGGACCCACACTGGTAGTATTTATCCACCTAGAAACACTACCCGAATCGGGTAGTGAGGCAATGAACTTTCGAGTTCGAAATGCTAATCAATTTTTTTTTATCAGTATTATTATTATTATACCATTGAGCCATTTTCCTTTAATTTATAAAATATATGAAAAGTTTGATGAATTACCATAATTTCTAAAATTTATGGAAATTTATCATTATCGTGGGAATTTATGAAATTTTTGGAAAAATTATGAAATTCGTAAAAATTTATGAAATTTGTTAAAATTTATAAAATTTGTTGAAATTTATTAAGTTTATGGAAATTCATGAAATTTATGAAAGTTGTGGAAATTTTTGAAATTCGTGATAATTGACGGAAAATGATGATATTAAAAATATTCCGGACGAGAAAATTAGAATCCGGGAAAATCTGCTGGAAGAGAAAATTAAGATCCGGCAAGGAATACAGATATATACAGATGACACATAACCTCCATCTGTCATCAAGATCTCCATTGAATTTTCTATTGTCCGAAATATTTTTGCAAATATCAATTTTTCAACTAGTTGCAATTAATCTAGAATTGTTTGAAATTAATCTAGAATCGTTTGGAATTCATAATAAATTCTTCAGAATTCAATTTAGTACACGATAAAATATGCCGGAAAAGAACATTCAAATCCGGCAAAATATGCCGGATATGTCAATAGAGAGAGAATCTACAGTTTATTATCATTGAAGTAGGGTTATTGTTACATTGTTAGATTAGGATTATTATCCTATTGGAAAATAACTGTCCAGAAACTTTCGCACGACATTATATATAAGAGAAAATAAATGTTTATACTCCCACATGTGCGTAAATTATTATTTGCTTTATGTAAGATTTCAATTTCAGTCAACGTTTACCGAAGATGTTTACACATAAATCTGTCTTGGGTCATAGTTTAGGACGCACGTGATTTTTTTGTATTTGAATCTGATTTATATTTAGGAAAAATCATTTGAAAGGCAAGTCTTCATAGTATTTTATTAACCGATAAAGATATTTTTATAACTTGATTCCTGAAATTTATTCTCTAAGGTCAAACATGGTACAAGAATGTCGTAAAATTTAAAGAATAATTAACTATTTACCAGAATCCTTAAAATAATAATCAATTAGTATCATATATTTAAATAAAATTTAGGAATATTTATAAAAAATATTGAAATTTTTAATTTTTAAAATAGATGTATACAGAGTACAGTTTTTATTAAAAATTGTACGATGGTTTTTGTACCATATTTGACCCTAGGGCAGAATCAAGGCAAAATATTCTAAAAATATGTTCATTAGTTATGAAAATATTACAAAGAATTACCTTCAAAATTGTTTTGTCTTTTTAAAATCATGTGATATTTCTTTATAAAATCAATTTCGTTGAATTTATTTTACAATCAATTACAATTAATTTCGAATTGAAATTATTTTACAATTGAAATAAAATTGTAAAAGTAAATATAAATATAAGTTTTCTAAGATTCTTAAAAAAAATTCGAAATATTTTCTTAAAGGAACATTAGGTAGGTGTCCTCCTCCGATTTTCTTCGGTCTCACATATGTTGTAGTACTCGTAAAAGTAAGCGACACGTATTTTTTCTTACCTGCTAAAAATGGTTTGAAGAGGGTAAAAACCACCCCCGAAAAGTGTGGTACCGAATACCCATTTAATTGTTTCACATATAGCAGCGGTATCTTTCACGATGAAACCAACTGGAAAAATTTCCTCCCAATGAAAGATGAAAAATGTGATATTCTCAAATTTTTTGATAATTTTTTAGGGTGGTGAACTACCCCAAAATTATTTTTGATTGCAGAAAAGTTGCCCAAAAGGCATTATTTCAACCAAAAAAATCTGAGAAAAATATATGTTGCACGCGATAATGAAATAAAGTTTACGTATTTTTGAATTTCCACGATAAATCAATTTATGAGGGGTAACTACCCTTAAGTGCATTTTATTATACTTCTGCTAAATAAAGGAAGTTTCGCGTACAAAACCGAGCAAAAAAATTTCTTCACACAGAGGGTTGAAAAATGTACATTTCTCAATTTAGTCAAAATTTTACATGGGGGTAAACTACCCCAAAGGAATTCACGAGTATACTATAAAATTACCAAATAAGTGTAAATTCAAGCTGAAAAATCGGAGAAAAATGTATTTGCACGCGATAATAAAATAAAGTTTACGTATTTTTGCATTTTGATGAGAAATCAGTTTTTAAGGGGTGACTACCCCATAAGTGCATTTTATTACATTCATGTTAAATAAAGGAAGTTTCGCGTACAAATCCGAGCAAAAAAATTCCTTCACACAGAGAGCTGAAAAATTTAAATTTCTCAATTCAGTCAAAAATTTACATGGGGGTAAACCACCCTGAAGGAATTTACGAGTATACTATAAAATTACCAAATGGGTGTAAATTCAAGCTGAAAAATCTGAGAAAAAGATATGTTGCACGCGATAATATAATAAAGCTTACGTATTTTTGCATTTTGACGAGAAATAAATTTATAAGGGGTAACTACCCTTAAGTGCATTTTATTATATTTCTGCTGAATAAAGGAAGTTTCGGGTACAAAACCGAGCAAAAAAATTTCTTTACACAGAAGGTTGAAAAATGTAAATTTCTCAATTTAGTTAAAATTTTACATGGGGGTGAACTACCCCAAAGGAATTCATAAGTATAGAATAAAATTACCAAATGGCTGTGAATTGAAGCTGAAAATCTGGCAAAAATATATGTTGCATGTGATAACAAAATAAAATTTAGCAGACTAACAATCATCATGAGACTTGTTTATTCATTGTACGTGGTACAGTAGTGATGCTCTTCGAAGAAATGTTTAAAACACAAAGATTTTTGTGCACCACGAACATCTAACAACGGCTACATTTTCACATCCTTCAATTTCACATAATGTGTTGGAAAATGTTTTGAAGGAAAAGTCTACCGGATTCTCAAATTCTCCTGGTTTTTCTGCAACGTAACCACTTTTAAACCAGGAGTACTTAAAAAGACTGTGATACCTTGGTGAAGGTAATTGATTATGTACTAAAGACTGTAACTTTATAATATTATTTTGTATGTGCAGATTTAAATCATAGTCTAACAGTATAACTGAATCTGAAAAATGTCGCACATAATTTTTCCATATGCGAAATCCGTAGACGTCAAGGGGCTGAACTTTTCCAGTAGTGCCTTTTGGTATAATCATAGGAATTATATTCTTTCCAGCAGGTGCTGCTTGCCGTACATTCGAAAAAAAACATTTTCCAACCAGCTCTGAAAATGTTCTGTAAGCTAAATAATTTGTCAAATTTAATGACGCTGATAACTTCACTGTATGACTAAAAATTATTAGAAATAGGCAAATTTACCAGACGTAAGTTTTCCAGATTTGGATGCAGCTACAAAGACATTCATAGGCTGAAAAATGGTTTCTTGCACAATGGGTCCAAATTTTCCACTTGGCTCTTTTAACACAAGATAAAGTGGAGACAGAAGCTTTCCATCCGCAGAAACACATTCGACTTGTCGTGTACCTTCAATTGCCAATATTCTCCCAGAATGCATTTCTAACTGGAATCCACTTTGATCCGAGTTATAAACATTCTCTCTCCCATATTGAGTGATGTACGGCTTCACTTCATTCACAAAATTCTCCGCATCTACTTTTAACTTTTCCTTATTTTGTAGTGTTTTTCTGGTGATAAATTTGTTGACTTTTCTGGAAGTTATTCGGTGAGTTCTTTTAAACCTCCACACCCACCAGTCAGATGCTTTAAATCGCGTATCATCAAAATCAAGCATTTTTTTAGCATGTAGACCCCACATCCGTAAGTCTGCATCGTGAACTATCATACCAGCATCAATTGCACTTTTAAAATTGTTCAATGTGTACTCCGCAATAGGGTGCAACTTTTCCATATATGTACCTCCTTTATTTACTTCTCCTGCCCATCGTCTCAATTGACGTACTGATGTTACTTTCCTGAACCGCTTTTGAACAGCACTCAACTCACGATTACTTTTTCTTGTTCCGCTTCTCCAAAACTCCACTGCTCTTTGTTTATAATCGAAGCCAACATCTTCGTCATCTTTCGTACAAACAGCTTCATCTGTTCTGGAACCAAGTTTAGGAGTCCAATCTGCATAAGTGTCTTCTACAGCGGAAGCCTCCCAGTCTTTGTATGGTTCTGAAAAGTCTAAAGTATTTTCTTCTACAATCTCAACCCCATTGAACTCATTCATAGCCTGAATTAATATTTCTTGAAAATGATATGCCAGTTGTTGTTCTGCATCATTAACTTCACTGTCAGGTATGTTCCTGGTTTGGAATGCAAGTAACAAAAGGTTTATTACATTCAAGGGATTTATCAGCATCTTTAAAAGGCTAGATAAACTGTCCACTGTTTTTCAATTTGACACAAAGATATTGACTTCTTAACTCGAGAACGATGAAAGCAAGACTGAATGATTAATCAAATTCCCCAAACAAGCTTCTTCCTAAAAATAGAACTTTCCTCATGTACATTTCATTGTATTCGTAAAGATGCATGGGTCGAGGAAAACAGCCGCTTAATCAGTTCATCATTCTGCATTAGTTAAAAATATAATTGATATATTTCCAAAAATATAAACTGACAGATATAAGTTTCTTGAATGTATAGAAATATGATAAAACACCCTTAAGAGTGGTTACCACCTATGAAGTAATTTTTGGGTTTAAATGGAAAAATACGTAAATTTTATTTTGTTACCACATGCAACATATATTTTTGCCAGATTTTCAGCTTGAATTTGCAGCCATTTGGTAATTTTATTATATACTCGTAAATCCCTTTGGGTTAGTTCACCCCCATGTCAAATTTTGACTAAATTGAGAAAATTACATTTTTCAACCCTCTGCCTAAAGAAATTTTTTTGCTCGGTTCCGTACGCGGAACTTCTTTTATTTAGCAGAAATATAATAAAATGCTCTTAAGAGTAGTTACCCCTTATAAATTTCTTTCTCGTCAAAATGCAAAAATACGTAAGCTCTATTATATTATCGCGTGCAACATATATTTTTCCCAGATTTTTCAGCTTGAATTTACACCCATTTGGTAATTTTATAGTATTCTCGTAAATTCCTTTGGGGTAGTTTACCCCCATGTAAATTTTTGACTGAATTGAAAAATTAAAAATTTTCAACTCACTGTGTGAAGGAATTTTTTTGCTCGGATTTGTACGCGAAACTTCCTTTATTTAACAGGAATGTAATAAAATGCACTTATGGGGTAGTCACCCCTTAAAAATTGATTTCTCATCAAAATGCAAAAATACGTAAACTTTATTTTATTATCGCGTGCAAATATATTTTTCTCCGATTTTTCAGCTTGAATTTATACTTATTTGGTAATTTTATAGTATACTCGTGATTTCCTTTGGGGTAGTGTACCCCCATTTGAAATTTTGACTAAATTGAGAAATGTACATTTTTCAACCCTCTGTGTGAAGAAATTTTTTTGCTCGGTTTTGTACGCGAAACTTCCTTTATTTAGCAGAAGTATAATAAAATGCACTTAAGGGTAGTTACCCCTCATAAATTGATTTATCGTGAAAATTCAAAAATACGTAAACTTTATTTCATTATCGCGTGCAACATATATTTTTCTCAGATTTTTTTGGTTGAAATAATGCCTTTTGGGCAATTTTTGTGTAATCAAAAATAATTTTGGGGTAGTTCACCACTCTAAAAAATTATCGACAAATTTGTGAATATCACATTTTTCATCTTTCATTGGGAGGAAATTTTTCCAGTTGGTTTCATTGTGAAAGAGACCGCTGCTATATGTGAAACAATTAAATGGGTATTCGGTATCACACTTTTCGGGGGTGGTTTTTATCTCCTTAAACCCATTTTTAGCAGGTAAGAAAAAATACGTGTCGCTTACTTTTACGAGTACTACAACATATGTGAGTTGGGAAGTCCAAGTAGACACTGGAATGGTTTCAGTTTGGAATGCCCAACTGGTTGTCAGGCGGTCGCGATCGATTCGAATTAGTTCGGAATTCCAAGTAGATACTGCATTGGTTTCAATTTGGAATACCGAACTGGCTGATAGGTGCTCGTGATCTATTCGGTTCAGTTTGGAAGTCCAAGTAGACACTGGAATGGTTTCAGTTTTGAATGCTGAAGTGGTTGTCACGCTGTCGTGATCTATTCATTTCAGTTGGGAATTCTAAGTAGACACTGGAATGATTTCAATTTGGTATACCGAACTGGCTGATAAGTTCTTGTGATCTATTAGGCTCAGTTCAGAATACCAAATAGACACTGCAATGGCTTCAATTCGGAATACCGAACTGGCTGATAAGTGCTTGTGATCTATTAGGCTCAGTTTGGAATTCCAAGTAGACAATGGAATATTTCAATTTGGTTCGTGAAGTCGATTTGGCATTCCGAACAGGTTCCGATAGACTTCCGTGGTTGATTCGTTTCAGTTATAAATACTGAGTAGGCGATGAACGTCATGGTCGTCGAAAATTATACCAATATAAAACAAGTCAACTAAGTAAAAGATAAAATGCTTAGGTATATGACTGCAAAAAAAAACGGACGAGAATTTTCCTGTTAACATATTTTATTTAGTAAGTACGAATACAGTCCCCTTCTATTCGACAAGACAATAATTTGTTTGTCTTATTTAAACATAAAGAATCACATAAAGAAACATAAAGAAAACGTATAATACTCTGGCCTGTAGCCTTCTGAAAGTAACTGGACAATATATTTCCTTTCCTTACACGCTGCGCAATATATCAGAACGCATCTTTCTGAGTGTCCATGTAGATCCATACAGATGCTTACTGAACTTCTGATTGGAATTCCAATCAGGACCAATCCAGAAATCGTCCACATAGATGCGTTTAAATTTTTCTATGTGGTAAATTTTTCCTAAGTGGCCTCTCGAATAGAAATCATCAGGAACCATCAGATACACTTTGAAAATCTAACTAGATCTAATTGCCATTTCATGAAGGGTTCTTTGCCGAAAGGTTGTGTGTTTGATTCTTCGCCGTCTACACTTTTCTTATTTTATTTTTCATTTATTAAATGTTTATAAATATAATTTTCTTCCAAAATCTTTTTAAATTATGCTAATTATAATTTTTCTAATGCCTTTTTCCCAGGAAAATAGTTTTTTCAAACTTTGTTATGTGTTTTGCAAACAAATACTAAGGGCTTTCATCACAAAAACTGTGAACGAAAATAAAATTAACATTCGCCGGTCTCCCCTTGTGAAACCCTTCAGTTCGAAGTTCCGAACGGAGACCTTTTCAAAATGAAGTCATAATCCGAATTGATGACAGTGATGGAAAATCCGAACTGAAACTACTTTAAGATGAATTCGGAATTCCGATTAGATTACAGTTGATAATGTCCGCAATGAACCGGATTGACTTAGGAACTCAGTTCAAAATTGAAAAAGTTCAGTTCGGAAATCCAAACTGAAACTGGTTTGAAATTATTCCGGAAATCCTATTAGATTACAGTTGATAATGCCCACATTGAACCGGATTGACGTAGGAACTTATTTGGACATTGAAAAAGTCCAGTCTGGAAATCCGAACTGAGACCAATTCAAAAATAACTCGGAAATCCGAAATGATAACAGTTATGGAAAATCCGAACTGAAACTACTTTAAGATGAATTCCGAAATCCGATTAAATTACTGTTCATAATGTTCACATTGAACCGGATTGACTTAGGAACTTAGTTCAAAATTTAAAAAGTTCAGTTTGGGAATCCGAACTGAAACTGATTTAAAATGAATTCGGAAATCCAACTAGATTACAGTTGATAATGTCGACATTGAACTGGATTGACGTAGGAATTTAGTTCGACATTAAAAAGTGCAGTCTGGAAATCCGAACTGAGGAAAATTCAAAATGAACTCGGAAATCCGATATGATGAAAGTTATGGAAAATCCGAACTGAAACTACTTTAATATGAATCCGGAAATCCGATTAGATTACAGTTGTTAATGTCCACATTCAACCAGATTGACATAGAAACTTAGTTCAAGATTTAAGAAATTTAGTTTGGGAATCCGAAATGAGGCTACTTTCCAGGAGGGACAGAAAACAGATTTGAAATGCGCATGGTTAAGTACATTAGCGGTTGACTTCATTAGCAATTGCGACGACACTATAGTGGTCCAAACTAATAGTAATAATTCTTGATAAGTTATAATATATTATTTAAAAAACATAACAAATAAATATTATCTTACAAAAATAGAAGAAAAAAAAGGAAAAATATATTCAACGCAAAATACTGACTGATAAAATAGATAAATAAAACTTTCCACATTTTCTTCTAATTCTGAGTTGATCTTATAACATTCCCTTCACACCACCCACACAGAAGAAATAATTCACATATAGCTGAAGAAGATTTGTTAAAGATTTTCCAAACTTGTAACTAGCAAAAATAAGCATTTGCCACAAAATGCAATGTTATTGTGTTTATGATTTTTTCAGAGGAACCTTAGGCTATATAATGTACACCTAACACCCCATCAAACTACCCTACGCAATAGAACTCAACTCTAGGAAGCTGGAAGGACCCGGTGAATAGTTTCCGATCTTAGACCGTGGGAATATAATCATTTTTCGACAAAATAAATGTTATAGCGACTCTAATTTTTTTAAAAGGTCCTTGGGTTCTGGATTATTATTATAACATTCCCAAAACTCCATTCACCCACAAGAAATAAATTACATATGGCTGTCAAGATTTGGTAAAGATTTTCCAAACTTGTAATTAGCAAAAAAAAAGTTATTTCCGCAAAATGCAAAGTTATTGTGTCAATGATTTTTTAAGAGGAACCTTAGGATGAAATACCTATCTTGCTTGTATTCCCGTTTAGGATTTCACCTATGGTTTAA
Organism: Andricus quercusramuli; assembly: GCA_932178445.1. Classification (NCBI taxonomy): domain Eukaryota; kingdom Metazoa; phylum Arthropoda; class Insecta; order Hymenoptera; family Cynipidae; genus Andricus; species Andricus quercusramuli. The sequence continues at coordinate 12,409 of CAKNXH010064074.1, read as the reverse complement.
CAATACCCGAGAATTAACAAAAGAAGAAGAAACTAATATTGTTAAGAAAGCGCATGCGGAACATCTTGGGGGAAAGAATACCATTGAAAACGCGAAGAAAATAGGACAGTGGATAGGTATGGATGAAGACATTGAAAAGTACGTCAAAACATGCCCCATCTGTCAATTCCAAAAAACCACAAGAATCAATAACTAAAGTAAGCCGAGGGAATTATACCGGACATTCCTCTGAAACCCAATGAAAGAATAGCCCTGGATATATACGGGCCATTACCCGAAACAGTAAAAGGTAACAAATATATTCTGAGCCTACAAGATAGATAAACCCGCTACACGGTGTTAATCCCGATGGCTAATGAGACAACTAGTTCAATAATAGAAGGGCTGCTCGATCACTACATCTACATCTTCGGAGCACTCAAAACAATCCTAACAGATCAGGGACAAAACTTTCTATCAGAAATTATGCAACAGTTTGAAGAAGCATTACAAATCACTCATGTAAAAACAACAGCTTTTCATCCGCAGCCCGACGGAAAAATCTTAATCATCCTAAACAACCTAATCAAAACAAGCATCCCAGGAAGAAACAATGTATGGGATGGCAATTTGAAATTTATCAACTTTGCGATCAACACAATGGAGAACCAAACAACAGGATTTGCACCCTTGGAACTTATGTTTGGAAGAGAAGCTAACATACCATCATCGGTAGTGTGTTCACCAACCTTGACGTATCTGGAAGTAGTGAGAAGTTGTAAAATAAAACGCGAGGAAAACCTACGAAGGGCTAGAGCAAGAATAGAAATAGAAACAGAAAAAACGAAGAGAAGTCTCGACACCCCCTATTCAAACCGGGAGACACAGTAAAGATCATTAACAATACTAAGTCTAACAAACTGGACCCCTCTTGCAAAGGCCCTTTTGAAGTTATTGACTACTTAGACAATAATAATTCACGATTAAGAAATAAGTATAAAATTATCTGAATTCACATAAATCAAACAATGCCCTATTTCACAGACAATAATGACACCCTTCTGGACCTTCCTGCTGGCCCTAGCACCGATCATCAGTGCTTACTACACCCTCGAGAAAATTCGAGGAAACATTTACATCGAGGAACTCTGTAAAGTACACTTGTTTCATGAAAAGTGGAAAATGGTTATAGCCATCAATATGCCATCCACAGGAACCCGGATTAAAGCCATCGTCACCACCATTACTATGGCAGAACTAGCCTGTAACAAGAAATGCACACCTTATTATGAAGTCCAATTGGTTAGGAACCGATCCAATAAAGCAGCTAGTAAAAACAGTATCCTACACAAATTATTGGGCAACCAACGTCAAAAAACACAAATGGACACAATTTATGGCGATAACAAAAACATAGCTAGCATCCTGTCAAATCACACAAAAATACTTAAATTAATCTTAGACTCCTCGTCAACGGACCATAAAAGGATAGCTGCCAAGGAGAAAACCCGTCAGGCAGTTTGTAAGAAACATCACTCACGGACTGAATTCTGCAACAAAGGATAGTTTGTTTACTCAAAATTAGTATTGGCAGCAATACTATTAGATGAAATAAACGAGAATATTGAAACAGCGATTAACGCCATAAACGAAGGAAAGCACGAGACAGTACACCCCCAAATTTTGAAAATGAAGAAAACAACCAGAACATTATAGACATCAGTACCCCCTCCGTAGTAGTAATCCAAGGCCTATTTACATACATACTGGAGATACCGGTAATTAAGAAGGAAGAAGGTTCCTTGCAAAGAATAGTCCCTATTTCGATACAAGTAAATAAAGTCCACATATCAATAGTCCTCGACTATGACATGATCATAAATGATCACCATATGATGTCTCATACGTGCCAATCGATAGACAGACCATTGACAAATGTAAACAGATAGATGTATACAAAATATGTAGAAGAAACCAACCTGATGTCAAATTAATAGATAGCGAATCTTGCGAAGCCAGTTTACTTAAAAGATACTTGGAAAACAAATATAATCAATCATCTTGCCTGCTACACAAGGAAACTTTCATACCTATAATGAATGGTTATATTATAGTAGCCTCCAAACCATTAGATTTAGATATAAGTTGCGAATCTTCAGTCAAAACAGAAAAAATTTGCGAACCCCAAAAACTTACCGCGACAATATCTTACATACTATTGCCACCCATAGAAGGCTCAGTACTTGGGAAGAAACTAGTTCAGAATGGTGACAATAATTAGGTTACGCCGTTTTAGGACTAGGAACATTGTATATTTCAGGTAAATTAGGTATCCTCGATTGCATAAAGGGATGCTCAGTAATAGAAATAAAGTAATCCACCAATCCCATATTGTAACGTACTAAACCTAACCAACACCCGAATCATTGTCAAACTACGAAACAGGTAGCATAGTTCAAAAAACAAAACCTTCAAAGATAAAAAAAACCAAATTTAGAGTTAGTTAAATCTAAAGAGGGGGTTGTTACGAGCTGACAATTACCCCCACTCTACGTCTAATTAGCATATATAAAGAGCCTTACCTATCTATCCTTATCTACCATTTACAATATTTACAACTTTCTTATATCTACTTCCTCTCCTATTCACAATCTTTCCTTCTCCATTCCTCTTCCTCCTTCCTTCTCTTCTTCTCCATCTTACCCAACACTCCCTTCACTCATGCTACTGCCCTTTTGTCCCCCCTTTTATGCATCAATACCTCCATGCTTATCCCACTCCTTTTCACCTCTACGCACTCCTCCAACCAGTGCTCCACTCTTGCATCCCCCTTTCCACATAGCTGACACATCCTCTTTTCCCTAGAGAAGCAGAACCTATTACAACCTTCCATGCACCCACATCTCATCCTCACCATAAGCTCCAGACTTCCTTTCTCTCCTTTGTTGCACAAATATTGTGCTCTCGCCCTTGGCATAATCCACAAATAGTTCCCGTTAAACCTTGACTTTCTTATTCTCTCTTCTCCTGCTGTCTTCTCTCTCTCCATGCTGTTTTTCTTAACCAACTCATGTACTTTATCATCTTCCCACCCGCTCTTCTGTTCTCCTTCTCCCACCAACACTCCCTAACCAGCTTACTTCCCCCCTCTTCCAGAAATTTCTCCTCATACTTACACGCCCGACTCCCCGCTAGAATCCCTACACTCTTTCTCCCCGTCTCGCTCCTGACAATATAATTAGGCGTGTTCCTTGCCAACTCCAGAGTCCACTTTATACCTCTCCTGTGTCCTATTCACCTCTTCACTTTCCTTTCACCCCCACACCTTTACTTCATACAATAGCACACTCATCACTAGTGAGTAAAACAATTTCATTCTCCTTCCAAAATAAACTGCGAATAACTTCTTTCCCAACCCCCACACCTGCCTCATCACCATATTTGCCCACCTCACCCTCTCTTTTATGTGACCATCCACTCCCCCGTTCCTCCGAAACAAGGAGACCAGGTACACAAAATCTTTCACCTCCTGCACAGGCTTTCCCTTCCACTTCCACTCCCGTCCCTCATCCCATTCCACTCCTTTTCTGAACACAATAACCTTGGACTTTTCCGCATTCAGCTCTAACCTGTTCTTATCCTGGTATTTTCTCAATCTCTTCATCATCTCTTTTAGGGCCTCTTCGCTTCTTGCCAGCAACACTATGTCATCTGCATACGCTAGCGACCAAATTCTAACCCCTCCTATCCTGACTCCTCCTACCATCCCGGCCTCCAGCTTACTTTCCATATCAGCAATTAAAATCGCAAAAATCGTTGGGCTAAACGGACACCCTTGCCTTAACCCCCTATCCATGCAGAATACCGCCGAAATCCCCTGCCCTCCTCTCACTTTGTCTTTGGTCTCTTCATATATCTCCCGTACCCTCTCGATCAGGCCTCTCTTCACTCCACTATCCTCCATCGCCTTCCACAACCTCCCTCTATCCACTGAAGGAAATGCGCCTTTGAGATCCACAAAAGACGCATACACGTTCGACCCCTTCTTCGCTAATTCTCTATCCACTACGTGCTGTAGAACGTAGATATTGTCGATAGTACTCCTAACAGCTAAGCCCGCCTGCGTCTCCGGCAATATACCTTTCCCGTCGACATCTTTCCGCAACCTCTCTGCCACCACCATCGCGTATACTTTATACGCCGTATTCATTAGCGTAATCCCTCTATAATTTTCCTGTCTATCTCTATATCCTTTCTTATACAGTGGCACTATTAATCCTTCTCTCCACCCTTCTAGGAATCCCTCCTAAACAACCATGCTTCATTCTCTACCCCGTCCAGCACTGCTGCTTTTGACCTTCTCAACTTCCTTATCTGCTTCTCTATCTCATCGTCGTTCAACTCCTCCATCTCTGCCTCCCCCGTTCTTCTAATCCCACCATCACTCTTCCTTGAATCTGAGCCCTGGAATGATTCTTCAAAAACTTCACTTATCCCCACTCTACGCTTCCTAAAACTATTTATTATCTTCCAGACGTCTCCATCTGTCATAACATTTCCTAACTCTTCTTCCAGATCTTTCTCCTTTTCCTGTTTTTTCTTTTTATACATCAATCTAAACCCGTTCCTCATTTCTACCTACTTCTTCCTTTTCGCATTACCCTCTTTCCACTTCTTGTACTTCCTCTTCACCTTCCTTTTCATCTTTTTACATTCCCTATCCCACCACGGCTTCAACATTCCTTTTTTCCTCTTTCTAAATACCTTCTTTTGCAAACACCCTTTCACCTTCTCTTTCAGATCATCTTCCTGACATCCCCTCAAAGCGCACCTTTCCTAGCTGCTCCTGATACTTCTCTATCGCCTCCCTCGTCCAGGTCACCCTCTCCCCTATCGAGACTTCTTCCCCGCCTTGTCTTTCGCCACCCTGACCTCTTATCCGCAGATTTAGTGGCTGATGGTCTGATTCCACCCTCCCCTCTACTGCGAATTTTTCCGTCTCCTCCCATCCTTGCATATTCATGACCTCATAGTATATCACCGATACCCCCACCATACTTACATATGTGTATTCTCCCTCTTCGTCCCCAGCTGCCATACCATTCGCCACCACCCAGCCTCTATCCTCCATCCAGTCCCTTAGAATCTCCCCCTCCTTATTTATCATCTTATCCTTCGATTTCCTTTCAAAGCTCTCCCCTTCCCTGTAAAGTCCCCCCTCGCTCCCCATCCTCGCATTAAAGTCCCCACCCAGTACCGCCATACCCTCCTCTCTTTCGCCCAGCAGGTCTTCCACCCTTTCTTTAATTCTTCCCATCCCATCCTTATAGTACACTGTCACATACTTACACGTTATCCCTCCTATTTTTATTTCCCGAATTTGCACTCCCTCCACCTTTTTCCTCTCCATGAACTTTTTCCTCTAATCCATCTCTAACCCCGGTTATAATTCTCCGACTGGCCCTTTCTTTCTTCTTCACTCCAACCGCCTCCTGGAGTCTCCACATACACCCCCTTGGCTGCTTTTGCTCTATTCTATCCCGTTCCTTTCTTTCTACCAACGTCTCTACCAGTCCCACAACATCAAATTCCTGGATATACCGCCAGAACTCCTCGTCCTTCTTCTTTACCTCTGCGGCGTTCCAGTACAGCACCATCACCACTCCTCTACCCTGCATTACCCCCACCCCCTACTTCTTACGAAACAAATTTCCCTGCACTTCCTTCAACACCTATTTCTCCTCGTCCTACACCCACATCTTCCCGTCTACTCTTATTTTTCGATATCCTACCTCCGCCGATCTCCCTTCTCTCCTCTCCCTCCTAGCCCTGTCATACAGCATTCTCTGCACATCCCTTTCCTTTCTCAACAAATCGTGATCGATGAAAACTCCCTCATCCTGTATCCTGTTCTTACTTCGCATTACCCCAAACTTTTCTTCCCAGCTCTCCAACTCCACAACCGCCACTTCCTTCTTCTTCCTCCCCTCCAACTTAATTTTCCCTACCCAGCCTTTAACCGACCCTATGCTCTGTAGCAGCTCTTCCACGCCCTGCCTTTCTTCTGCACTCTTTAGCTTCAACCCTCTTATCATGATATTATTTCTCCTGTCTGCCTTTTCTTTTCTCTACATTCTCAACTTCATTGCCCTCATTCTTTCCCAATCCGCCCTCTCCTCCTTTTCATTCCTACGCTCTCCTACTTTATCTTCTATCATATTCTCTTCCCTCTCCCAAATACTTTTAATCCCACACCCCCCACCCACGTCTCCTACTTCCATTTCCGTCCTGCCCTCCACCTTCTCAAGTATCTTTTCCGTCCTTTCCTTTCACAACCTGATCTCATCTTCCATCTGCTTTATTTTAACTTCTTTCTCTTTCCTTTCCCTCTATAACCCTTCTACTCTCTCCCTCAGCTCATTCGCCTCCTTTTCACATCTCTCATCTCTGATTCTCAAGTCCTCCCTCATGCCTTCCATCTGCTCCTTATTCCCCCTAACGTCCTCCCTCATGCCTTCCATCTGCTCCTTGGTCTCCCTCACGTCCTCTCTCAGCCCCCTGATCTCGCCTAACAGCATCCTGAGAGCCTCCTTCTCTGCCATTCCCTCCATGTGGGGGGGGGGGGGGGTGACCTAGGTGTTCGCACACTTTTTTTAAAAGGACTCTCCAATTCGATTTTGTCCGGACTCTCTCGGCTGTCTCCTTTCCGGTTCAAGAGATCCTCCCCGTCACTTGTGCTCGACTCTCTCTCCCTAGCCTTCTCGCTTCCTTCGTTCCCACCGTTCCGCCTTCTCCCTCTCCTCGACGCGCTACTCGACACCGAACCACGCGCTGTTGTCCGCCGTGGCACGTGGAAAATTTCCTCCCCGTCAAATTCACTAGCAGCACTGAGAGCACTGTCACTGCTTCCCTCCCGCTCTGCCGCCGTTAACTGGCACCTCTCCATGCAGTACCCACCACAGCCGACAGATGTCTCTGAAGAATCGCCGCCAAATTTTCCCTTCATTTCCCTTCTTTTTTTTTCTATTCCTCACAGCCCCAGCAGACACCCCTTTTTCTCCATTAACATCCCCTAACTCTGTTAGAACCACCCTTGACCCCTCAAAGGCCCAAGACTCAAGACCACAAACTCCCCCGACTCCTTGCCAACTTATCCTCACTTTCTCTATCTACCTAAATTCCAACTCACTCCCACGCCAAAAACCACTTTCTCTCTCCCCAACTCACCCCACACAACTCTACTCACCTCCTGGCTTCCACCCTCACACTCCACTCACACCTTCCACACAAATTCCGTAAAATCCTCTCACTACCTGTCACCAAACACGTTCTCGCTTCCGCCACTAACATGCAAGTCCTTTACACTTAGTTGGTGGGGGGGGGGGTCTACAGTTTAAGGTGGGTTCGGAACCACCAAGAGCAACAGCCTTAAGTACCTAGAGAACCTTTTGCTCTAGAGGTACCTGTCCCGCGACTCTCCGGAGATGAACAACTCCCTTGCTAGGCTAGTGTTCACCGCATGGGCCAGCGAGGCTCTTCCAGAGTTTGAGGCGGGAATCGAACCCGTAAGCCGACGGAGTGGGTCCAAAGCCTACGCCTTAACCCCCACGACCATCGTCCCACTCTTATTTTGATGTTATATTCCACCCCAAATGTAATCAATACTTCCAGTTTCCACCACGGATCTCAAAATTGTTGATCAAATCATAGATTTTGTACACACTTCACCTAGATCTATATATATATATATATATATATATAGATACACACATAAATATATATATGTGTATTTACACTAAATATCTCGTTCACTGATCATCTGACTTTGGCTAATGTCCTCTTAAATAAAAGTGAAATAAAAAAATTAATTTCTCCCATGTAATAGTAATGAACTCGAAATCTTGAGTCATATTCAACCTGAGATGGACAGTTATCCTAGCATCAGTATAAGAGTTTTTCGTCAAAATCTAGGAAATTTTGAAGAAAAAGAGAAAGTTTCTCGTACTACGTTTAATTTTCAAAAGTCAAGCTCAAATATATTCCAGTAACAAAATGAAAGTTCTTTAATGATTGTTTCGATATGTGAAACTAGGTAAAATTTCCTTCTAAATTAGATACATTTTTAGAAATAAAACTGTTACCATGAAACAGAAGGCTGAAAATTGTTACACCTAAAAATCGGTCTGCAATTTATCAGTACACAAGCCTGACAACGTCTTGCGAATTGGTTGAACCTCAGGATGAAGAGTACACAAATTTTGTACAGTGTAAAGTCCTTTATCATTTCGTTTTATTTTCCTAAATAAGGCTCAAGACTTATAACATTTCTCGTATGAAGAACAAATAAATTTATTTTTTAATTATTTTTATTAGAAACAACAGTTTGGGCTTCCGAATTATCTGGAAAGAATAAAATCCAGGCGACCAATATGCTGGCCGTTCCTATACTGCTCTACACGTTTGTTGCAGTAAAATGGAACGTCGATGAGTTGAAACAACTTGATCGAAGCACACGCAAGATGATGACAATACAACGAAGTCTTCATCCTAGATCTTCCGTACCTCGAATATATCTTCATCAAAGAACGGTTCTGGCTACAGCCTGCTCAGTTCTAAAAAGCACGGATTCCCTTATGCGACTCGTACATCAACATGAAGTCGCCAATGCTGCGGTGTTTCTATACCATGCAGCAGATAGGGCCGCAGAGGAGCTTGACCTCCCATTTGATTCCAGCGACATTACACATGGCCTAGCATCACTAACACCTCTGGTGCTCAAAAGTCGTATACAGGAAGCAGAACATGCGCTCCTACTAAGAGAACATGCTGAGAAACCCCTTCATGGTAAGTTCTACGGCATTATACGTAGAGAAGAGCTCTCGATGGGTCTGTCCAACATGTTTCTCAAGTCTGCTGGATTGAGATCGGAGACCGAGGGATTTCTTTTTGCCTGTCAAGACGGCATTATAGACACCTTAGTTTACCGCGAGCGCATAATGAATTTACCTGTACGCGATACTAACTGCCGAGCGTGCAAGCAAGAGCCAGAAACTCTTGGACATGTTCTCAGCGGATGCTCTAAATATGCACGCTACGCGTACATAGAGAGACACAATGCAGCTCTCAAAGTGTTATATTACCATCTTAGGCAGTTCTATGGTGTTGATCTATTGCCCGTCTTGCCATACGCCCAGGGGGAACTCGAGTCAGTTGTGGAGAATGATCAGTGTAAGATCTACTGGAATTTCTCATTCTCCACCACTCAACGTATCAGTGCTACGAAGCCTGACATTGTCCTCCAAGATCTCAAGAACAAGATCATTTACGTGATTGAATTCTCGGCACCAGCCGATGGTAATATCACGGCAAAGGAGGGAGAAAAACGAGCGAAATATCAAGCACTTCTTTTCGAGCTGAGTAGGCTGTACCAAGGCTACAAAGTCCATCTTATAATTCTCATACTCGGCTGTCTTGGAGGTATGAAAGCATCATTTATCAGCCAACTCAACAAGATTCCGGCTTGCCAGCGTCAGGCTCATTTCATCGCGAACCGGATGCAAAAGACTGTTCTCCTGGGATCACTCCATCTGGTCCGTCAACACTGTTCCTCTTAAATTCTACAAAGATTGGTAGCTCTAAAAAAGTATCCAGAGGTGAAACCTTCATCTCCAACTGTCTTGTCTGCCGCGTAAGGTCATCCGCGGCTAAAGACCTGACTCCAAGGAACAGTGTTGCCCGATGTTATCACGCGTAAATTTCCCGCTCTTGCTTAACTTCTAGGACAAAAGGAGCAGAATCGGATGACGTACACGTTCCAGTAGCTAAGAAAGCATCCAGAGGCGACTGGTGTTACCTTCAACACTCACGGCCGCTGTGTAAGGATAACAGCGGCAAAGCCAAACTGCAAACTACACCATGCTTCTAATTTTGTACCTACAACATCATCGTAAATTATTTCAAACAACGTATTGAAATAACTTATAACATCCTTATCTCATCAGTCACTTGACTTAGTCCGTGGCTATGATGAAAAACCGGGTTCACCAGACAAAAAGTTTGAAAAAAAAAATAATAATTTCCCTGAGCCGGTACCTCTTGAAATTTTTCTATGTACCCTCACCGAGGTTCTGGTGATTCGGAACCCACCTTAAGCTGTAGGTCCCCCCATCATGCACTTCCGTGAATGATGGGGTAAAAACCAGGCTTTGCCCAATATGTCAGGGCACACGCTCTTATCAGGTCACTTGAGTGCATTATAATAATGCGCCCGAGACTGATAATATATACCGGGACAACCCCGTGCATACTATTCAAAAAAAAAAAAAAAATCCGACTCCAACCAAAAATGCCTTCGACATATTGGGCTGTAACCATCATAAGCCTGAGAGAAAAATGAGTTTCCTCATCTTTTCAATAAGTTCAAAAATAATAACACTGGCAATCATTATGAAGATACAAAAGAAACTTTGAGCAGGATAACGGAAGATTGCGTAAAAGATAAACCATATAAATAGATATATCAACTTTAAGAAAGATATTTCAAAACTTAATTTCTGACAAATTTATCTTGTGTAACAAATCATGAAAAAAAGATTTGACCGAGCAAAATATGTTTCCAATCATCAGTATCAATGTAATACATTATACTTGGAGAGACAAATTTGTGACGTCACATAAGATGAGATTATATATATGTATATTATGTATATAGATAACATATATATGGGGTAAAATTTCCCAAGTGTCCCCGCCTAAAAGTTTGTTGTCGCCTACCTCATTCAAACTCCGCCAGATTTCAGTGCTAGTGGACCTCTTTGAATTCTGTGTAAGGGGCGCACCTAGTACAACGGGTTGTCAAGATACAGGGGCCCGAATTTTCGACGGCATTTTTGATATTTTTTTAATTAGGCTAGAAAAAAAGGTTGATTTTTTCTATTGAAAAACATCCCAAAACGAAAATGGGATCGAAAGTTTTGGCTGTGGTGACTCAGTGGTTCTAATAATTGATAAAAATGATGTTCCTGTTTACGCGTGACAAAAATTACATTTTATTCTTACTTTTATGTAGCTGGAGAACGATCTTGATATTTTCTTAATTAGATTTTAAAAATGGTTCCATTGTGAGACAACGATAGATAGTTTATAATAAAATCATAAACGATCATACAGGTTCATTTACGGTTCATTTACGGTTTCTGTGCAGGAATTTCGTGAAGGAAACTGTACATGATCCTGCAAAGTAACCCGTATACAAGCTAACCTTTGAATGTTCCTGTACAGGTACCTTCACAGAGTCAATTGAGGTGTGGGTTTATGTACAGGAACATGTTCAGGATCCTATACATGAGCCTGCATAGGAACTAATCCGCGACGGTTCGCTGGTAGCTTGGCTCTCTCGATAGTGAGTTGGTTCTTCAAGGGAATAAAAGGAAGGCAAGTTTATAGCCGTAAGCGACATCAGTTTTGGCATTGGCTTTCTGTATAGGACCCTATACGTGTTTCTGTACAGGATCCTTCCAAAGGTTCCTTTGACGGCTTTCTGTAAAGGATCCTATAATCGTTTCTGTACAGGCACCTGCACTGGAACATTCTAAGGTTCCTTTTTCGGTGCAGCTTCCTTTGCAGGATTACCTGTACAGGTTCGTGTCCTTCGAGGTTCCTGTACAGGAATTTTCAGCTGGGAGTTGTAAAGATCGTAACCTGTCCATTGTTCCAATGAAATGTCTGTGCCGCATTTTGGGTAACGAATGCATAGTTTTAGCAAAACCGCATACAATGAAAGAATGACAATTCAATGAAAATTATAATTTATCATTTGAGATGAAATCTGTTGGTTTCGTGGCCATGAGATATGTAAATTGTTCTGAAACTATCAAAAAGTCAGAATAAAATGGAATTTTTGTTACGCGTGAGCAGAAAAATTATTTTTATCAATTATTACAACCACTGAATCACTACAGCACGCCGAGGAGCGCTGTGCCTAGTTGGCGCGGAGCACCCGAGCTATTATGACCTTCTATAACTTAACCAATACAATCCATCCCATTTTCGTTCTGAGATTTTTTTCAAGAGAAAAAATCAAGCTTTTTTTCTAGCCTAATTAAAAAATATTAAGAATGCCGCAATGGGAGAAAATCTCAAATTTTTTTTTTAAAAGAAAAATCAAGGTGAAATAATGTTTCCATCGTCTAATGATTATTTTTATTGTGAGCCTGGTTAAAATGCATTTAAAAACCCTCATAAAAAAGTGAAATTGGATAACTGTATCAGGAGTTATGTACAATTAAAGGTTAGGAGTCGGGGTGAATCGTCGAAAATTCGGGCCCCTGTATCTTGACAACCCCTTGTACTAGGTGCGCTCCCTTCACAGAATTTGAAGAGGTCCACTATCACTACAATCTGGCGGAGTTTGAATGAGAATTTTACCCCA
>CAKNXH010064073.1:0-33454 GCA_932178445.1 Andricus quercusramuli | reverse complement strand
AAGACGCTTGCATCAACTGAACAAGAAAATTGGATGGGCAAGACAGAATGCGTCCCGTGTTCAATGTGTGATTGACTACATAACATCTGGTAAACCGTTCACGGAAAGGGTTCGAAAGTTCGCCCAAGAACTAAGGACCTTGAATCACACACTGAACAAGTCAAAGCTGCTGACAATCAAGCAGCATATTGTTGACAAAATAAGGCTGTTATCTGACGCAAGGAGGAGGATACAGAAGAGGGAGAGATGGAACAGGGAGAATCAACAGTTTCTTGCTGACCCATCACGCCTCTTCAGTGATCCCCCTGTTTTTGTAAAAAATCCACCCAAGCCCAAGGAGGTAGAGACTTTTTGGAGAGAGGTGTACAAGATCCCGAAAACACTAGAGTTGAAAGAAGATACTGACAATATCATCCGCTTCAAGGAGTTTTGCGACAGCCTCATAAAATCTGAGGAGGAGTGCCCATCAGTCACTGCCGAAGAGGTGAAAAAAGCACTTAGAGGCACGAAGAACTTTTCCGGTGCTGGACCAGATTGTATTAAGAACTTTTGGTGGAAGAAGTTTACTTTTATACACCAACATTTGGCCCGCATATTCACCTCATATATAAAGTCGGAGACGCCCATTCCGCAATGGCTGGTGTTAGGACGCACTATACTCCTACCGAAAAAAGGCAACTTGTCCAGACCAGAGAATTACAGGCCAATAACTTGTTTAAACACACTGTATAAGATCTTTACAGCTGTCCTAAACAACAGGATCGTTCGACGAATTGAGCCTGTATGTCAAAAGATGTACGAACAACGAGGCTCGAAAAAAGGTGTAGCAGGCTGTCGAGAGAACCTGCTAATTGACAGGTGTGTCTGTAAAGACGCTGCCGCCCATCAGCGCGTCCTGTTAATGGCCTGGATTGACTACCGGAAAGCTTTCGATTCAACCTCTCATAGACTTATCATCTGTCTGTTGGAAAGCTTGAAGGTACATCCACACATAGTGAGATGCATAGAGAGACTGATGCCTCTTTGGAAAACTAGATTTACCATCTCATCTAGGAATCATCGTCTGACGACGAACAAGGTCACCTTCCAGAGGGGCGTCTTTCAAGGGGATAGTATGAGCCCTTTGCTTTTTTGCATTACACTTCTGCCTCTATCTCTCGCACTACGGAATTCTCCTGGAAACCTCTGTAGCGACACTAATCAGCGTGAGCATAAGGTAACTCATGAATTTTATAGATAGATAGACGTTTATTTTTCAGCCTGCTGGCCTTAAAAAATTGACTTGCTCACACATCCATTTTTTTACAGAATTTCCTTAAAACTAACCCTTAAGAACTAACATCCATCCATTCCTTATCTCTAAGCCGCACGCTCGTATCGCCTTGACTTCCTCGCTTCGCCTCGCCTCACTCGCATGACCCTACTTTTTCGCATTGCCTCGCTTGCCAACCTCTGTTTTCGCAGCTAATACCTATTACTTATCTACTATTTACAATATTTACATCTTACTTATATCTACTTTCTCTCCTATTTACAATCTTTCCTTCTCCACTCCTCTTAAAAAAAAAAAAAAAACATCTCCATCTTACCCACCACTCCCTTCACCCATGCTACTGCCCTTTTTTCTCCCTTTTCATGCAACAATGCCTCCATGCTTATCTCACTTCTCTCCACCTCCCCGCACTCCTCCACCCAGTGCACCACCCTGGCACAAAACTCCCCGCACAGTTCACACATCCTCTTCTCTCGAGAGAGCCAAAACCTATTGAAACCCTCCATACAACCACACCTCATCCTCGCTATAAGTTCCTGACTTCCTTTCTCTCCTTTCACACACAAATATTGCGCTCTTGCCCTTGGCATAATCCACACATAGTTCCCGTTAAATCTTGACTCTCCTATTCTCTCTTCCCCTTCTGTCTTCTCTCTCTCCATGCTGTTTTGCTTAACCAATTCATAAACCTTCCTTCCTTCCTCGTGCATCCTTCTCACTTCATCCATCTGCAATCCATTCATTCTAAAATACCGCTCCCTCTCCGCCTCCATCTTCCCACCCTCTCCCCTGTTCTCCTTCTCCCACCAACACTCCCTAACCAGCCTACTTCCCCCCTCTTCCAAAAATTTCTCCTCATATTTACACGCCCGGCTCCCTGATAGAATTCCTATACTCGTTCTCCCCGTCTCCCTCCTGACAATATAATTAGGCGTGTTCCTTGCCAACCCCAGGGTCCACTTTACATACCTCTCCTGCGTTCTATTTACCTCTTCGCTTTCCTTCCACCCCCACACCTCTACCCCATACAATAGCACACTCATCACTAGTGAATCAAACAATTTCATTCTCCTTCCAAGTCATCTGCGAATAACTTCATTCCCAACCCCCACACCTGCCTCATCACCACATTTGCCCTCCTCACTCTCTCTTTTATGTGACCATCCACTCCCCCATTCCTTCGAAACACGAAGCCCAGGTACACAAACTCTTTCACCTCCTGTACCTCCTTTCCCTTCCACTTCCTCTCCCTTCCCTTATCCCTTCCCCCTCCTTTTCTGAACACCATAACCTTGGACTTTTCCGCATTCAGCTCTAACCCCTTTTCATCCAGGTATCTTCTCAACCTCTTCATCATCTCCTTTAAGGCCTCCTCGCTGGTTGCCAGCAACACTATGTCATCTGCATACGCTAGTGACCAAATTCTAACCCCTCCTATCCTTACTCCTCCTACCACCCCGGCCTCCAGCTTACTTTCCATATCCGCAATCAAAATCGCAAAAAGCGTTGGGCTAAGTGGACACCCTTGCCTTAGACCCCTATCCATCCAGAATCCCTCGGAAATCCCCTCCCCTCCTCTTACCTTGTCTATCGTCTCTTCATATATCTCCCTTACCCTTTCAATTAGGCCTCTCTCTACTCCCCTATCCTCCATTGCCTCCCACAACCTCCCCCTATCCACCGATGGAAACGCGGCTTTGAGATCCACAAAAAACGCGTACACTCTCGTCCCCTTCTTCGCTAATTCTCTATCCACCACGTGCTGCATCACGTAGATGTTGTCGATAGTACTCCTACCCGCCCTAAATCCCGCCTGCGTCTCCGGCAATATTCCTTTCCCCTCGACATCCTTCCGCAGTCTCTCTGCCACTACCATCGCGTATACCTTATACGCCGTATTCATTAGCGTAATCCCTCTATAATTTTCCTGCCTATCTCTATCCCCTTTCTTATACAGTGGCACTATTAGCCCTTCTCTCCACCCTCCTGGGAATCCCTCGCCCCTCCATACTTTCTTCACTACCTCCTTCAGCCTCTCCCTAACCTCTTGTGTACTAAACAGCCATGCTTCGTTCTCTACCCCATCCAGCCCTGCTGCTTTTGACCTTTTCAACTTCCTTATCTGCTTCTCTATCTCTTCGTCATTTAACTCCTCCATCTCTGCCTCCCCCGTTCTTCTACTTCCCCCATCCTTCTTCCTTGAATCCGAGCCCTGGAATGATTCTTTGAAAAACTCTCTCCACTCCTCACTCCCTATCTTCTCGCTAACCCCCACCCTACGCTTCCTAAACCTATTTATTATCTTCCAGACGTCCCCTTCTGTCTTAACATTTGCTAACTCCTCTTCCAGATCTTTCTCCTTTTCCTGTTCTTTCTTCTTACACACCAATCTAAACCCCTTCCTCATTTCTACGTACTTCTCCTTTCCTCGCATTACCCTCTTTCCACTTCTTGTACTTCCTCTTCACCTTCCTCTTCATCTTTTTACATTCCCTATCCCACTACGGCTTCACCATTCCTTTCTTCTTCTTTCTAAATACCTTCTTTTGCACACAACCTTTCACCTTCTCTTTCAGATCCTCCCATATCTCTTCCACCGACTCCCCTCCAAAGCGCACCTTTCCTAGCTCCTCCTGATACTTCTCCACCGCCTCCCTCGTCCAGGTCACCCTCTCCCCTATCGAGACTTCTTCCCTGCCTTGTCTTCCGCCACCCTCACCTCTTATCCACAGACTCAATGGCTGATGGTCTGATTCCACCCTCCCCTCTACTGCGAATTTTTCCGTCTCCTCCCATCCTTGCATATTCATGACCACATAATCTATCACCGATACCCCCACCTTACTTACATATGTGTATTCTCCCTCTTCGTCCCCATTTGCCATACCATTCGCCACTGCCCACCCTCTATCCTCCATCCAGTCCCTTAGAATCTCCCCCTCCTTATTTATTACATTATCCTTCGATTTCCTCTCGAAGCTCTCCCCTTCCCTGTAAAGTCCCCCTTCGCTCCCCATTCTCGCATTAAAGTCCCCACCCAGTACCATCATACCCTCTTCTCTTTCGCCCAGCAGGTCTTCCACTCTTTCTTTAATTCTTTCCATCCCATCCTTGTTGTACATTGTCACAAACTTACACTTTATCCCTCCTATTTTTATTTCCCTCATTTGCACTCCCTCCCCCTCTTCCTCTCCATGAACTTTTTCCTCTAATCCATCTCTGACCCCGGTTATAATTCCCCCACTGGCCCTTCCTTTCTTCTTCACTCTGACCGCCTCCTGAAGTCTCCACCTATACCCCCTTGGTAGCTTTGGCTCTATTCTATCCCATTCCTTTCTTTCTACCCACGTCTCTACCAGTCCAAAAACATCAAATTCCTGGATATACCGCCAGAACTCCTCGTCCTTCTTCTTTACCCCTGCTACGTTCCAGTACAGCACCTTCACTACTCCTCTACCCTGCGTTACCCCCACCCCCCTACTTCCTACGAAACAAATCCCCCTGCACTTCCTTCAACACCTCTCTCTCCTCATCCCACACCCACATCTTCCCGTCTACTCTTATTTTTCTATATCCTACCTTCGCCGATCTCCCTTCTCTCTTCTCCCTCCTCGCCCTGTCATAAAGCATTCTCTGTACATCCCTTTCCTTTCTCGTCAAATCGTGGTCTATGAAAACTCCCGCATCCTGTATCCTACTCTTATTCCGCATTACCCCCAGCTTTTCTTCCCAGCTCTCCAACTCCACAACCGCCACTTCCTTCTCTTTCCTCCCCTCCAACTTAATTATCCCTACCCTGCCTTTAATCCACCCTATGCTCTGTAGCAGCTCTTCCACGCCCTCCCTTTCTTCTCCTCTCTTTAACTTCAACCCTCTTATCACAATATTATTTCTCCTGTCTGCCTTCTCTTTTCTCTCCATTCTCAACTCCATTGCCCTTATCCGTTCCCTATCCACCCTCTCCTCCTTTTCATTCCTACGCTCTCCTACTTTATCTTTTATCATATTCTCTACCCTTTCCCAAATACCTTTAATCTCACTTCCCCCACCTCCGTCACCTACTTCCATTTCCGTCCTGCCCTCCACCTTCTCAAGTCTCTTTTCCGTCCTTTCCTGCCACAGCCTGATCTCCTCTCCCATCTGCTTTATTTTAACTTCCTTCTCTTTCCTTTCCCTCTCTAACCCCTTTACTCTCTCCCTCATCTCTTTCATCTCCTTTTCCCATTTCTCATCTCTAATTCTCATTTCTTCCCTCATACCTTCCACCTGCTCTTTAGTCCCCTTCACGTCCTTCCTTAGCTCCCTGATCTCGCCTACCAGCATCCCGATAGCCTCCTTCTCTGACAATCCCTCCATTTTTTTGGGGGGGTGACCTACGTGCTCTCACGCTTTTTTTGAATGGACTCTCCAATTCGCTTTTGTCCGGACTCTCTCGGCTGTCTCTCTTCCTCTTCAAGAGATCCTCCCCGTCACTTGTGCTCGACTCTCTCTCCCTTACCTTCTCGCTTCCTTCGTTCCGCCTTCCCCCTCTCCCAGACGCGCTACTCGACCCCGAGCCACGCCTTGTTGTCCGTCGTGGCACGTGGACAATTTCCTCCCCGTCAACTTCACTAGCAGCACTGACAGCACTCTCACTGCTTACCTCCCACTCTGCCGCCGGTAACTGGGAATTCTCCATGCAATACCCACCGCGGCCGACAGATGTCTCTGCAGCTTCGCCGCCAAATTTTCCCTTTATTTCCCTTGTTTTTTTGTTTTGTTTTTTTTATTTTTCTATAACGTACGGCCCCTGCAGACACCCCTTCCTCTCCCTTTACATCCCCTAAATCTGCTATAACCACCCCTGAGCCCTCAAATGCCCAAGACTCCCGACCGCAAGCTCCTCCGACTGCTTGCCAACCTAACCTCACTTTCACTATCTACCTTAATCCCACCTCACTCCCTCGTCAAAAACCACTTTTTATCTCCCCAATCCACCCCACACAACTCTACTCACCTCCTCGGCTTCCACCCTCACACTCCACTCACACCTTCCACACAAATTCAGTAAAATCCTCTCACCACCTGTCACCAAACACGTTCTCACTTCCGCCACCAACATGCAAGTCCCTCATGTATTTTATATGGATGACCTGAAGATCTATGCCGCTGGTAAAAGCAAACTTCAAACTGCTATAAATATCGTCAAGAACTACACAGGAGAGATTGGGATGCACTTTGGTTTGGACAAGTGTGCCAAAATTCATTTGAAGAAAGGAAAGATCACTGGCGTTCCCAAGGACCCTGAGCTTGTGGATATAAGTGTTATTAGACATCTTAACACTGGAGAGACCGGTACACACCTGGGCATGCCTCAAAGCCGCATTCAGGACGTAACATCAGTGAAGAAGTCTCTCCGGAGCAGATACAAGCATCTTCTTCGACAGATTTGGTCCTCCAATCTGTTGGCGTTGGACAAGGTATCTGCGAATAACATGCTTGCCGTCGCGGTTCTACTATACTCGTTTGGGGTGGCTAAATGGACGAAGAACGAGCTTAAGGCCCTTGATGTCACCACGCGTAAGATCATGCATATGCATAGAAGCTTGCATATCAATTCGTCAGTTCCACGATTATACATTTCACGCCGTCAAGGCGGACGCGGATTTCTGAATCTCCAATGTCTTCATAACCGAATTGTTTTAAGTACAGCTTACATAGTTGCGAATGGCAGAGATCCTCTCCTCAAGATGGTCAGAAACCACGAGATGATTGGCGAAGGAGCGTTCCTTTACAAAGCCGCGGAGCAAGCTGCCGAGGCCCTTGGCCTGAATTTCAGCATCAGAAGTGAGGAAAGTGCATTACTCCATCTAGATGCTTCACGTCTAAAAGCCGAAGTAAAGAAAGCAGAGGTTAGAAAATTTCACCAAGAGCTACTCGGCAAGCATATGCACGGAAACTTTCACAGAAATGTAGAAAAACAGTCCTTGTCAAAGGAACAAACTTTTGCTTTCCTCAAATCATCAGGGCTCAATTCAGGTACAGGGGGCTTCATTTTCGCATGCCAGGACGGTGTAATCTCCACCTTAGCATACCGCGCCCGCATTTTATGTCAAGAAGTTCCCAGTGATAGGTCCCAGTGATAGGGATATAGAGTCAATTGTCCGAAACGAGAAGTGCCAGATTTTCTGGAACTACGATTTTCGGGCAGCAGTCTCCGTTGCGCACTCGAGGCCTGACATTGTTCTCCAAGACTTCGAGAAACGAACGATATTCGTGATCGAATTCTCGGCTCCGTCCGAATACAACATCACTGCAAAGGAGAAAGAAAAAGAGGAGAGGTATCAAGACCTTAAAAAAGAGCTGCAACGACTGTACCCAAAATATTCGGTACGTGTAATTGTCCTTGTGATAGGTGCTCTCGGAGGTGCTAAATTATCACTGGTTCGTAACCTTGAAGCCATACCCGCGTGCCAAAAATATGCCAAGGCACTTGCGAGATGGATGCAGAAAGCTGTCATCCTTGGGTCGCTTCGTGTCCTCAAGACACACGAGGGTTTCGCCGGCCTGTCGTTGTGATTTCGACGTGCCCTGTGACCACTCATCTCACGGATGTGAGACGTGGCCATAGGTGTATTTTACCGCGGTTCTACTGGGGGCTATTGACATAAGGACAACCGCAGGATTTCGCCGGGAGCGGATGCTAATCTGAAAAATTGCACCCGCTCCCAGCGAAATCGCGGTAAAATTTCAGCTGTAACCACGTCTCACGACCGTGAGATGGGTGGTTACAGTCTGCGCGAATTCAATACGATGATCCGGCGAAAGTCTCGTGCACCCTGAGGACACGGATTGACCCAAGGACAACCGCCTTCTGCATTCTCCCTGAAAGTGTCTCAGCATTTTGTTGACACGCAGGGATGCTTTTCAGGCTATTAACAAGTGAAACCTTGGCACCTCCAAGAGCGACGATGATCAGAACGATTAGCTTAACAGAATATTCCGGGTATAACCGTTGCAACACCCTTATAAGGTCTTTATACCTTTCTTTCTTTCATTTCTCCTTCGCTGTGAAGTTTTTGTCCGCTGGTGCCGAAAATTCGATAACGAACATGGTTCGTTTCTCGAAGTCAAGAAGAACCATGTCAGGCCTCAAGTGCGCAACAGAAACAATAGTCGAGAATATGAGATTCCAATATATGCGGCACTTCTCATTTTCGACAATTGACTCTATTTCTCTAGGAGCGTTTAGCGGAGAGGTATTTGGGCTAATGCCGTAAGAGTGACAGAGATGGTAATAAAGCACTCTCAGTTCTGCATTGTGCCTTCGGATGTAAGTTGTTCCCGCATGAGTTGGACAACTAGATAATATGTGCCCTAGATGCTCGGGGTGTTCATGACACGCTCTGCAGCTATCATCGGGAATATCTTGGCTCAAAATGTGGCGACGGTATGCTAGAGTGGAAATGACACCATCTTGACATGCCAAAATGAAGCCCTCTGTGCCCGAGTTCAATCCGGGTGATCTGAGGAAAGCAAACATCAGCTCATACGACATCGACTGATCTTCCACATTTCTGTGGGAGATGCCGTGCATCTTCTTGTCGAGGAGCTCTACGCTTGTCGAGGAGCCTCTTCTGCTGCTTTGTAAAGAAGCGCCCCGTTGCCTACTTCTTCGTGTTTTCTGACCATTTTAAGAAGAGGATCTTGTCCATTTGCGACAATATGTGCTGTACCCAGAATAATCCTGTTGTGAAGACATTCAAGATTCAGTATTCCACGACCACCTTGACGGCGTCAGATGTAAAGTCGTGGAACAGAAGACTTAAGGTGCATGCTTTTGTTCATGTGCATAACCTTTCGGGACCCGATGTCGAGGGACCTGAGCTCGTCCTTCGTCCATGGAACTACTCCAAATGAATAGAGTACTACTGGGACGGCAAACATGTTCGTTGCAGATACTTTGTTCCTCGCCGACAGTTCGGAAGACCATATCTGTCGGAGGAGACGTTTGTATCTGCATCGGAGAGTATCCTTTATAGATGTTACATCCTGAATGCGGCTTTGTGCCACGCCCAGGTATGTATAGGTCTCTCCAGCGCAAAGGTGTCGTATGGCGATTCTGGCAACGAGTTCAGGATCTTCGGGGATGCCGTTAAATTTTCCTTTCTTTAAATTAACCTTGGGCACTTCTCTAACCCAAACTCCATTCCAATCTCTTAAGTGTATTCTTTGATTGACTTATGCTTTCGGTTTCCAGTTTTGCCGCAGAGGTACCCTTCGGAATGGCGAAGTGCAAGAGATAGTGGCAACAATGTGAGGCGAAAGAGGAGAGGGCTCATGGTGTCGCCCTGAAACACACCTCTCTGAAAGGTGAAACTGTTAGTAATCATACGATGTTTTCCAGATAAGATGGTAAATCTGGTTTTCCAAAGCGGCATTAATCTCTCTATGCATCTCACGATGTGTGGATGAACCTTTAAGCTTTCCAACAGACAGACGATAAGTCTATGGGAGGATGAATCAAAAGCTTTTCGCTAATCTATCCAGGCCATCGATAGAGATCGTTGATAAGATGCTGCGTCTTTACAGACACATCTATCGATGAGCAGATTCTCCAGAAATCCTGCTACGCCTTCCTTCGAGCCACGTTGTTCATACATTTCTTGTCACACAGGTTCAATTGTCCGAAGAATCCTATCATTTAGGATGGCTGTGAAGATCTTATACAGTGTGTTCAGACAAATTGTTGGCCTGTAATTCTTAGGGTCAGCTAAGTTGCCCGTCTTCAGCAGGAGCACTGTGCGCCCTTCCGCCAACCACTCCGGAATAGGCTCTTCCGACTTCAGATATGAGGTGAAAATTCGGGCCAGATGCTGGTGGGTTGAAGGAAACTTCTCCTCCAAAAGGTCTTGATACCATCTGGTCCCGGAGCCGGAAAGTTCTCCATGCCTCTTAATACGTTTTTCACATCCTCGGTAGTGATAGGTGAGCATTCTTCCTCAGGTGTTATGAGGGCATTGCACAGCTCCTTGAAGCTATTTGTGTTCTTTGAGTCTTCTTAAAGTGGATGTTGGACCCCGTAGACTTCTCTCCAAAATGCTCCGACCTCCTCTGGTTTGGGCGGATGGTCGACAGTAATGGGAGGGTCTTGGTAGAGTTTAAATGGATCAGATGAAAATTGTTGATTTTCTCTGACCCGCCTCTCTCGCCGCTCTAGACTTCTCCTGGCGTTAGATAGTATTCGTATTCTGTCAACAATATGCTGTCTGATGGTCATTAGCTTTGATTTGTTGATTGCGTGATGACGGATCCGCAGTTCGCGCGCGAACCGTCGAACCTTGGCAGTGAAAGTACTGCCAGATGTTATGTATTCAATCACACACTGAATGCGGGACGCGTACTGTCTAGCCTAGCCTATCTTTGTGCTGAGTTGATGCATTCTTCTTCTGGTCTTATGATCAACCGTTGGTTTTGTTTTACGGCTTGCATCTGCCAAAGTTTTCGCTGTATTATACACACCACAACTGATAGTCCAGAGGTCGGATTCTTCGGAAAAATCTCCACGAAGTTCATCATCCAATTCAGTCAGATCTTTGGGCTCGGGAAAAACCTGAATGTTTATGTTTCTCCAGGTCCTGAAGCATCGTTCTTCCTCTATTGGATGCCTTTTCGCGGTTGGTCTCAGTGTCGCCTCTCTTTCTTTGTTGCCGGCTTATTCTGGATGCGGCTGAGTAGGCACTCCGCTTATAAAACCTCTTTTCCTGGGGTTTTCGGCATGGTTCCGTAGACGTTGTTGCGAAAAGTCGGAGAGCTCTGGGTGTTTCTCGCACCACAGAGCATGCAGTCGTGCCATGTAACCTTCTCGTTCAGGGACCAGACTGGCATTGTAGCACTCCAGTAGGCCGTCATTGAGTTGATCCGTCCACTTAAAAGTAACAAGATGCATGCCAACCGCGTCAACTGTACTTTTATCCTTTTCTTGGTAGGTCCAAGTATCACTACCGTATTTATCGAGTTTTGATGATTATTCAAAATGTTTAACGCCGGCCTCATAAAATGTCATTATAAAGTATTAAAAAATCGAGAATAGGGTAGGGGAAGAGAACAAGCGATAGTAGTGAAACACATTTGTGAAGTGCGATATGAAAAGAAATATTTATAAATAATGATGCAATTTTTGTGGTTATATCTCAAATAAGGACAGAAATAAGACAGGCTCTTAAAAAACCACATAAGTCGATCTCAACATTATTATTTGTTACAATTATTATACAGTTTAAATATTACCGTAGAATCAAGATTCAATTAGGAACAAATTGGTGGTAAGATCCTGTGAACTTAGCTTTACTTTCATCTTTTGTGATTATACGGTATGGCATCCTGAAAATACCTTTCCGGGATGTTTTCTTCAATCAAGAAAATGCTGGTGGATTTTGATGTCGCAATTAGCACTGTTCTTTGTGAATCGCGCGAAGAACAGTAATTTCAAGAGAAGAGTAAAAACACTCTCTGAACAATGTCCTTCTTATACCAGCAGCAATGATTTAACCGAATGCTTCTCAGGCATTTTTATAATCAGAATCGCTATTATAAAAATCTTCCGTGCCACAAATCTGAAATGCCAATGTTACATTCCACATCTTTTCTAATAAAAAAGTAATTTACGTTGTTTAAATATGTTTTATGACTTAGTACAGCGTTTGTCATTCCTGTAATTTCTCATCTGTGTCCGATAATATCCAAAATACAATTAATTCAGAAAGCTTTTCCAGTTATTTTTAATTCCACTTTTTCTTTAAAAAGTTTTTTTATGAATATAATTTTCATCAATTCTAAAGGAAAACTTGAAAACACAAGTATAGTATTTTTATGGTGCAATGATCATTATGTGGCATCTGATGAAAATATTCGTTCGGATTTTGTAAGTCGAAGAGCACCGACCCCACAGTCATAGATGATAATGATTCGGGTAAAAATTTAACGCTGATAGGCTTGACGAGGACAGATCAGTTCTGTGGAAACACGTCGTATCTTATTGATAATGAAACTAATATATGTCCACGAGACCTCTAGCCCTTATCAATAATATTTCTTATTTTCAAATAACGCAATGTCAATCTAATTAATTAACATACGTAAGATCAAACATCGTTCTCCCCTTGCGCGTTATCCACATATCTGATAGGTTGAGAAAATCGAATCTATTCAAAAAAATTAATGTCAAAATTTACAGTTAAGTAAACAGGTAAGAGAGAACATTCAGTGGTTATCATCCAAATTGTAGCTATGAAGCATGAAAACTTAGTGTTTTCTTACAAGTATTCTTTAAGAAAATTTTTAATATTTGAGAACTTTGGATGAGCCTTCAAGTTTTTCAATATATTGCAAATATAATATTGCGCAATCTTATATTTTTTGTTTGCGTCTATATATTGAAAGAGGATCTAATTATTTACGTTACATGAAAGTCCCTTTTACTTTAAGATAGAACCAAATTTTAAATAAATTATTTTACTGTCAGATAAATAAATTATGTTTTGAAAAATAGGAACTTTATTTAATCTGAATGTGTACGATGAAAATATGTACTGTAATGTGATTTCTTGCCCAGCTGTTCATTTTAGTTTTTTCCGCTTACCCAAGTCGAAATTTAGACCCCACTTTGAACCTTCAGCTCCTCATTAGAACCTGCTTTGACGCTATTTAAACCTATAGCCCCTACTTTGAGGTTTTTACTCCTAGAGAATGAAACATTAGAGCCTCCTTTGACTCCGTTTGAACCAACAGGCCCTACTTTGAATATTTAGAAGCTACACCCAGGAAACAAAAACCTATTAAAAAGGCGACTCCGTGAATTGCGTATCTGTCATTTGTAGATTAAGATTTTCAAAACTGAATTGGTTTGCGACTATAGGAATCGTTCAGTTTCCCAATATTAGCAGTAATAAAGTATCTGTAAGCAAATAGGAAAGGATTCTTTCTAAAAATGTTAATTATCTTACAAAACCGAAACTAAAGTTTCCATTTGAGCCTTAAGTTATCGAATGCTATCGTCCCAAGTAGTCAGAAAAAAATATAAATCAGATTTTCGACTTGCGAAAGACAACCAAGTCTGGAGGTTACGGAAAAAAAATTAAATAAAAAATTGTCGGACTAGCCTGTAATTTCAACTCAAATCGGTTTCATTCTCTTCAAGAATCTTTCCACTGAACTAAAGTGAACGTCAACGATATTTGACAAATTAGTTTTCAAATTATATGATAAAAAACACTACAAACAAAGAATCACATACTTCATGAGTTTTGTTTCAATCTTAAGTTTCTGAATTACAGTTCATACACTGTTAAAAATAGTTCAAGCACGCTGCTATACCGACTCGTATATTAAATTTAATATAAATTGTACAGCTTTTCATATTTTAATGTATACACGGAGAAAATTTGTTCATTAGAATTTACCCAATTAGTTAGGTAAATGGAGGACATTACTGCATTTAGATGAAGTTTACAATTATTTTAGGATTTAATACAAAACAGAACTATAAATAATACAAAAGAGTTATGTAAAATCTCAAGTCCGAAAGTGAAAATCCTGATATGTAATAATTGATATAAGGGTTGTATTATTTTAATACCAGTATATTATAGAATAACGCGAAGTATTGTAAATTTTCATCGAATGAGTGATATAAAGTTTACTTTTGTGTGATATTAACGATTCACTTAAAAGAAAGTATAGATTGCAGAATTTTTAAAGAGATTTTCACTTCCATTAGGAGAGGAATTACACAACAGTAAGGTAAAATGAGACTCGCTCGGGACGTCAACTTTCTCAGGGCTGAAGTTTAAATCCAAGTCCCCCGTAGACTTTAACAAAGTAGAATGTATTTAAAAATTGACGTACAAGGATCCGGGTGATAAAAAAACATCGGACGGCACTTCGAGGCGGGAGATGCCCGAAAACTAATGTTTAAAAACAAGGTTGAATTTCTAACGAAAAAATATGAATTTACTACCTAAATAATTGAATTTCTCATAAAAGAGAAAATGTTTCAAACAAAATAAGTGAATTTTCAACTTGAAAAGATCAATTTTCTAGCAAAAATGAAGTAGCTACCGATTTTGCTGGAAAAATTATTTTTTACAACAACAAAAAAACATATTTTTAATAAAATTTGTTCAATTTTCAACAAAAGAAATGAACTTTCAACTAAAATAATGCATCTTCAAACAAAAACAATAAAAAAACAACATTTCACCAATTAGGTAAATTTCCAACCAAAAAGATGAGTCTTCGATGAGAAAAAGACAAATTTTCAACTAAAAAATAAATTTTAAACAAAGAATAGAATAGTTTAATTTTCAGAGAAAGAAATAAGTTTGTGAACAAATAAAATGAATTTTCAACAGAATAGTTAAATTTTCAACCGAAAAGATGTAATGGCTATGAAAAAAATCGAAAAATGGAGTATATTTGAATTTTTAGTTGGAAAAATGGAATTTTCATTAAAAAAGTTCATTTTCAATATAAAAAATAATTTTCAACTGTAGAAATGAAAATTTCAACCAAGAAGATTAATTTTCTACTAAAAAAGAATAATTTGTAAGAAAGTACATGAATTTTCCATCAACATTTTTCATTTTTAATGGAATTTTCAATCCAATAGTTGCCTCTTCAACCAAAAAGGTTGAAAATTTCCAGAAAAAAAATTTCAACTAAATGGATGAATTTTCAACTAAAAAACATAAATTTTCAACAAAGTATAGAATAGTTTAATTTTTAGTTAGAGAAATAAGTTGTTAAGCAAATAAAATGAATTTTCAACTGAACAACTGAATTTTTTACCAAAAAGATTAAATTTGAATGTAAAAGAATCTCGATAAGAAATTGAGTTAAATTTTATAGTTTAAAAACTTAATTTTCAATAAGAAAAACTATTTTATAACCAAATAAATTACATAAAATACATGTATTTTAACTAAAAAGGTTATTCTATGCAAAAAAAGAAAAACTTTCAACAAAATAGATAAATCTTTAACTGAAAAAGCTAAATTTTCAACAAAAAATATATTAGTTAAATTTTCAGATAGAGAAATAAGTTTTTGAGAAAATAACTTTAATTTCCGTAGAAGTATTTAAATTTTCAAGGAAACAAATAAATTCTCTTCAAAAAGATCAAATGTCTATGGAAAAATTCCAAAACAAAATCGAGTTGACTTTTATTTGAAAAAAAAAATTTTATCAATAAAAAAAAGTAATTTTCCACCAAAAGAAAGAATTTTGAGTAAGTGGAAAAAGTTGGAATTCATATTGAATTCACTGGAGGAATTTCCTCGCTATTATACAGAAATACAACTTTCTCGAATAATATAAGATTTTCTGTAAAATCTATAAAAAAATGTTGGAAAATGAACCGAGTTCTTTTTCTAAAGAAAGGGTCATTAGTGCGCGCTTAGCACTCATATTGTTCTATTATTTTCAAAACGTAGACCATGCAAATGTTTGAAGTATTGAAAGTCAAATAATTTAAAGTTTCAAGGTTAGAAAATTTAAAATAAAAAATTGTTTAATATTTTTATTTATTTCCGACAAATTTCTAAGCCCGCTAATTGATAGAATGTTACAATAGCAAATTTCGATGAAATGGGGATCAGATATTTTTTTGGACGGCCCTGACGTACTTGTACTTTAACTTTATAGCCGAGATTTTTTTCCCGATATTCTAACTGTTAGGTTAGCCGTGAGGTTTAGTTGTTAGGGATACAATGCGTTAAACGTAGCTTAGGTGGTTCGAAACCCGTAACAGCGTTTTCGATTTTTAATAGCGTTAATATCGTTAAAAGCGTGCGACTATATCGTATGTAATGTATCGTAATTTAATGTAATTGTTTAAGTTAAATTGTGTATATGTACCAACAATATGGTATACTTATGAATTGTACGATATGTGTGAGCATGTGTTTGTTAGTAGTGGATGACCTCCACCGAATCAGTTTGTAGCAAGAATGTTTTTTTTTTTTTTGCTGGCGCACGAAATTTTACATGACTGGGATGTAGAATTCACATATTTAGAGAGGTAGACTCTGTTTTCTATGATTGAAACTGTACCTAACAGTTCGACTCATTTTACCTAACTGATAGGTAATCGAGATCTCATTTTACCCAACTGTCAGGTAATCTCTGATATCTTGTTGTATTATTTCTTACTGAATCGCGAATTAAATTTTAATGAATTTATATTAATAATTCATATTTTCACATAAAATATTACCCTATTTCATTTTACATGACTGAAAGTGAAATTTTAATATAATGCCGTAATGTCCTCCGTTTACCGAACTAAGTTATGCAAAATTTAACACACAAATTTTCTCCGTGTATTAAATTTCAACTACCGTGTATGCAAATGACTTCATATACATTTGTATTAAATTTAATACAGATTTTTCTAACAGTATAGCAAAAGCATTTCTGCAGAGACGGGAACCCGGAATAAAAATTTATAACCATTACCGAAATTACGCCATTATTCTTCTTCTTATTATTATTATTATTGACAGTGTAGGGGCTGGAGCACCAAGGTCCCGTCTGGAGAGCCAATGTAGGGTAGGGCCTGGAGCACCAATTTGGGTTCTAATTTAGACCCTACTCTGACGCTAAACGTGGAAAAACGGCCGATTTCGGACATTTTTAGCGTCAAGGTAGGGTCTAAATTGAATTGAAATCACTGCTTATTTTTAACCTAGTTTGCTGATCCAGCGCCTACTGAGGTAGGAGTTATAGGTTCAAAGTAGGGCCTGAATTTCGACTCGGGACAGATCGAGGATATATCCTTGATCGGTTCCTCATCCTCCGTGTTTCTTCTTGTTTTGCTTAGCAATCTTCTGTGCTGTCAACAAACTTGTTTAGCCTCTTCTTGAAGGCCATACAAAGTTATGAGTGATTTTGAACCGACATCTACTATTTCAAAAAGTGATATTTCCCCTTGTAAATTGGCGACGGTCCGCATTGCTTCAGGTAATAAGTTTTCAGAGAAATTTGTATTAGAATTTTCAGCTTCATCATTTTTTTGATTCCGTACGATGGCAAGTATTCCAGCCGTGGTCGGGCAAGGTGGAATCTCATTATCCTCTTCTTCTAGTCTTCTAATATCTCCTTGGTTAACATCTGAGTAGCCTGATATTCGTTTGCAAACACGCAATAATACTTCAGCGAAATCACTAGGATTAATGTTTGTGATAGACCTCGAGGCTTCAGGAAGGCCATCTTCAGAACTGGAAGGTAAAATCTTGTTCCATGCTTTTCTCAAACAGTCAATAGTGACTTTCTGCGATGCTGCAGCGGATCAAAAAATTACGTCCTTCATGTTGATGATCTTCAAATACTGCAACACATCTATCCCGTCCTCTTGTGAGTTAACTATAGAACATATCAGCGAATCTCGACACTGCCTTTTGAGATTTTCTCATATACCCTGATCCATGTGCTGTATCAGTGACGTAGTATTAGGTGGTAAAAATCCAGGTTTCAGATCGCCGTGTGGCAAATCAGTCGCTGGTGGGTGAGAGGGAGCATTATCTAGCAATAAAATGTACTTTAGAGGGAGTCCCTTATATTTTAAAAATTTTGTAACAATCGGCACAAATTGTACATCATACCACTCTTGGAATAATGTAATATTGATCCAGACCGTCTTAGAGTGTCTACAGAATACTGAAATGTTATCCATGTTTAAATTTTTAGCGCTCTTGGTTTTTTAGCCTTGCCTATAATCATGAGAGGAATCTTCAAATTTCTAGAATCGTTACTGCAGGCTAAAATTTTAATGCGTTCTTTATTTTTCCTGAAGCCCGCAGCTTCTTTTTCCATCTTCGACGCTAGACTTTTCGATGCCATCATCTTGAAATTTAGACCAGTCTCATCACAATTGAAAATCTGACCCTTGGTTGGATTTTCTTCGTCGACCGTTTTTTTAAAATCTGCTCCAAATTCTTCAACAGGTTTAACATCTGCTGAAAGCTGTTCACCACAAACAATAAAATTTGGAATATTGTACTTTTTTCGGCGATTTAGTAGTAGGTACTTGGAATAAAAAACTGAGTAATAACCTCTTAAGTACGTTACATTGAATGTCAATATTAAAAAAAAAATTATGTTTACGCGCCAGCATTTTCTTTGATGCGTGCGTATGTATTTTTCGGCAGTGGGAGCAAAGCAAGTAGGGAAAGTCGCGATATCTGGTGTTGTGATAAGTGGGAGGTTACTGTAATGCAAATACAGAAAAAAAACAAAGTTTAATTTGTCCGCAATTTCATGATACTCTTTTACTGAAAAAAGACAAAGCTTTAAGTTTTCAAATTTACCCACAATATTGAAGCTATATCGGTGCCATATCAACCTGTGAAGCTTATCTTATAGTGCCAGAGAGAAACTGAGAGTGAACATGTCCAGAGAAAGCAACACCATCAGTATAGTGGCTCCTCTGTGGCCCATTTCTTGTAGCTATGTCCATATACAAAATAGACGTAAACGAGTAAAACGCAAATTTGCTGATTGATCAATTTTCTGCATTATCTCTTACCTCCTGTATATCCATCCTCGTGCATACGCGAAGAACACAGACACAACTCGTTGAGCGATGTGATGGAAGGGAACAGTTCGAACCGAAAAATATGGATTTAAATTTCACCGGAGGTCAGGCGGGTCCGGTGGCCTCGTGATAGAATATCGGCATTTGGTGCAATACATTTTTTTTGGTTATAAAATAATTTAATAGCGTTTCAAGGGTACTACTTAAATTAAAGCTCACAGTGGTAATGCAATTGCAGAAGAGAAAAAGGTATATTGTCTCAAAATCAGCTAAAAACTTTTGCTTAACTTTTACAGATAGCAGGTTATTTTTTTCTAATCTCCCGATCTTTACTTTGCAAAATCTTTATGATTTACAGGCTCTCAGTGTTTAGTGACACTACGTGAATAATTTTGATTTTAATTTTAGATCTAGGTCGCTGTCTTGAGTTTTTGAACTATGGAAATAGAGATATTAGGAACCTGAATTTCAGGTCACTTCGCAGTTAGTTTGCCAATGCAAAACTGAAAGTCTAACTTTCATTTCTGAACATATCATGTTTACTGAAAGACATATTGAAATTTTTTAATTTTTGTTACTAAGGTAATATTTCTTATCCAATAATATTTTTTTTAATTTGATTAAATTACAATTTTGGAAATACCCATTTTTAAGTTTTTTTTTTAAGAGGGGACTTTGAAATAAGTGCTTTCCAGTTACAAATTTCTTGTTTTCATTTAACTAGCGTTTGTAAATATCTACCGAAAAATGTATTGGAAGAAAAGGTTGTCTGTATATCCGTATTACAAAGTTGATAAGAACTACAATTTGAACCGCCGATTTATACATAAGGACAATTTTGAAACCAATATTCAGAGATCCCTGGAGAAAAATGCTTAGCCATTTACTTTGTCGGCATGTATGTAGAGGAAATATAATTGAATTATAATTTACTGAAAATCCGTCTTTTCTTATTCAAATAAACTATCATAAATTAAGAACTTAAATCTTTTTTTTGTTGAAATATATTTTTTGTTAGAATAAAAAATTTTACTCTGTTAAAGTATGAACTATTGCACTATTTATTAAGCGATTATCTTCTTTTGTTGAAAGTTCAACTACTTGGTTGAAAGTGGAACTACTTTGTTAATTTGTAACAAAAAGTAAGTTTTACTAAATCCCCCGTTACCCCAAATCGTCCTTCGTAATCTTTGCAGAAGCGCTGAATACACAAACAAAATTTAGTTAGCAAGAGTATTGTAAAATGTGGGGGAGGGGACAAAAAAACTTGTGGACCCCTAAAACGGCGGGGGGGGGCCGCCGGGGGAGTGTTCCCAAATCTTACAAAAGAAATCTACGCAATTTATGCACGGCTCCTTGCTTGGTATACATAAAATAAAGCAAACGTTTTTTTAAATAAATATTATCTGACTCTTGAAAAATCTGATTTTTTCTCAGTTGAAAAAAATTGTAACTTTAACAAAAGTTATATTTTGTTAGCATTTAATATCAATAGAGAATTTTATTTGTAATAAATCGTAAAAATTTGTCAGCATTGAAAGTGGGACTTTTGAACTTAAAATTCTGTAAAAAAAGAAATATCATCTTAGTAACAAAAATTATAAGATTGTAATACGTATTTCAGAAAAATCATATGTTCAGAAATAAAAGTTAAAATTTCAGTTTTGCAATGGCAAACAAACTCAAGTCAAGTGATCAGAAATTCAGGTTCCTAATGTCTGTAGTTATATAGTTTGAAATCTCAAGACAGCGGCCAAGACCTAAAATTGAAATCAAAATTGTTTACATAGTGTCAGTAAACACTAAAAGCCTGTAAAATATAAAGATTTTATAAAGAAGAATCGGGGGGGGGCACTGGAAACAAAATAACCTGCAACGTATCAGAATTACGCAGACGTTTTTAGCTAATTTTGACACAAATTGCACTTTCCTGTTTTGCAAATTCATCAACAATGTGAGATTTAATTTCACTAGTCCCCCTTGAAACGCGATTATATTATTTTATAAAAAGAAAGATGTAGTGCACCAAACGCCGATATTCTCTCACGAGGCCGTCGGACACGCTTGACCACACGGAAAAGGAAATGGGTCGACTGGCTGCCACGCGATGAGAGCGCCACGTGCCTTAGACGCATGGGCAGTCAGATGCTTGACTTCGGAGTGTTGCGAAACCTGCGCGAGAGAGTTACCAGCCAACGGCTATAGCAGAATTCTAACCTGCTCTGTGGCAACTTTTCTGCCACGTGCTTGGGCTCTAACCGTGGCAGAAAACTCACCACGGACCATGGAAAGTTTTGTGACTTGGCCGTTGGCGCGTAGATCTCCTTTGCAAGTGTCGCCGCCCTCCCGAATCAAGAGATTGACCGCCCATGTTTCGAAGCGCGTGGAGCTCTCATCGCGCGGCAGCCAGTCGACCCATTCCCTTTTCCGTGCACATATGAAAACGAAATCCGTCGTGTTTCTTGAATTTACGGATGATTCGGACCGTTGCCTGCCCTGATATCGCTCAACGAGTTGCGCTTATGTGCGTCGCGTATGCGTGAGGATGGATATACACGAGGTAAGAGATAACGTAGAAAACTGATCAAATTTCCGGTTCTCTGTTCCATTTCTATTCTGTATACGTACATAGCTACCCGAAATTAATAGACCGCAGAAACACCACCTATAATAAAATTTGTACTTGGTAAAATATTTTTCTTCTACGCGTTGAAACGTCGTTTTGCGAATCCATCTAAGGGTCGCATACAGAGGGGTTATGTAATCAGTATCATCAAAATTATTAAATATTTAGTGAATATAATTTCACTGGCTAGTTCAGTTAGCAGTGTGGTTCAGGGATTGAATCCGAAAAAATTTATTTTTCATTTTATTACTGTAGCTACCGCCGGCGGAGCCTGCATAAAAAGCGGACACTAAATGAAATAGTGAAGCCTCCTTTACAGATTGATCCAGTATTTTCTCACTGATTTCCAGTAACCTGCTTCTATAGCTATTCCAATCACTGAACTTTCACAAAGAATCAGTGAAACTCCACTCAATAAAATTGAGAGTGAGCGCAGCATAACTTTTTGTCAGCTATCTTCGCTCGTCTATGTACGGCTCGTTTCGTTACAGTGTTCTGTGGGGCGAGCACTTTGTTTGAATAAGCAAAACGTAAATTTTAGATTGTTCGGAAATCTATTTCTTCTCTTACACATCCCCTGCTTACTTTTATCATATAAATTCCTTGACCTCCGGTAGTAAAGCGAGGCTAAAACAGAATCAACCACCTCTCAAACATACAGTACTCTCATATTCCAAATTTGGAAAAGAATCTGCTTTCGAACTGAGGTATTGCCTAATCTATGAGAAAACTAATTGAAAAAAGCTCCCAGTTATGAGAAAATACTGTCCGAAGGTGTTCATGTCAGACTGAAACTTTTTTTTTTTACTTCGTCCGAGTCGAATTGAAACAGTGATTAGAAATGAAATACTCAATTAAAAAATAAACTGGTGATTCAACCCAGGATGTTAAGTTATTGCAGTATATGTATATAAGGGATGTATATACATATCTATTTTTACAGTATTGTGAAAAGTTTGGTAAAAGAAATCATTTGGTTCTGAGAACATTAAGGTTTAGTTTTGTGGTTAGAATTTCATGGGTTCTAAGAAGTGTCTTGAAAATAGGACAGTAATTATAAGTTTTATTTTTCATGTTAAATGGTGACACGTCCACGAGATGTTAAGTTGGTGAACACGGAGAAAAAATGTTTTATCGGGAAAGTTATTCAGTACCGAGTAAATCAATATTCAATGAGAGTGTGTTACAATGTGATAGACGATTTTTTGCTTTTCGTTAGTGATGAATAATGAAATTTACATTTTTTTGTTGAACCATGAAGATATTGAAATATATGTCTTTCGTAAATATTGTCACAAATAGTTTGATTACAAAAGTCTGCACATTCAATCAATATGAAAATGTAAGGTTAAGGCATTGCTTCCATAAAAAATACCATTTCTTCAAAATCCTTTCAACACGATGTATATTTGAATTGTTTGAGAATTTTCTAGTAAAAACCCTTGTTTTCAAAAACTT
Source organism: Andricus quercusramuli (assembly GCA_932178445.1). Classification (NCBI taxonomy): domain Eukaryota; kingdom Metazoa; phylum Arthropoda; class Insecta; order Hymenoptera; family Cynipidae; genus Andricus; species Andricus quercusramuli. Next base: position 10,525 of record CAKNXH010064073.1, on the reverse strand, counting down.
CTTAGTTACCTCTTTTTCCATTTCCACCCTTCATATATCTCTCTATATTATAAAATTATCTCGCCACCGCTGCTACCGCTGCTTTAGAAATCGATGACGTTGTTAGAAAAGATAGTACAATAGTGTTCTGAATATACTGCCTTAATCAAAAACACAAACTCAATTTGAATGTGTGTTTATGGAAAATATAGTGTAATATTGTACTAAATAGACTATCATCACTAAAAATATACACTCATTATTGTATATGTTTATGAGAAAGATATCAAAATACTGCATAAGCATACTATAATAACAAAAAACATTGGCCGCATGGGCCAATACTTTTTCATTTGAATATGTTCTTGGAAAAGATGGTACAATATTGTATTAAATATACTACCCTAATTCAGTTAACTAAAAAAACATCCATTTTATGCCAAATCGCTCCATGTACCATATTGCCTGATGTCAGTTTACCGTATCCTCCCCCCCCCCATATTACCTCAAATTGTACTACCTTAACCATAAATATAAATCCAATTATGTATATTTGTTTTGAAAAGATGGTGAATATTGTATTGAATATACTACCCTTACTAAAAACACATAAACTTCTATGCCATATTACCCTATGTGCCGCATTATCCGTTTGCCTTATCACCACATTCACCACATTACGCCGTGTTCCATGTTAGCTCAAATACACTATCCTAACCAAAAACATAGACTTGATGGACCGCATTACCCCATGCCCCAGATTAACCCATGTGACATATTGCCCTATATGTCATGTGACCCCATGCCGTATCACCGAATTTCTTCTTTCCCCATATCACCCGAAATGTACGTACAACCCTGAACTAGGCGTGCCCGAAAACCGCATTCAGGATATAACATGAGTGACGAAGTCTCCCCAGTGCATATACGACCGTCTGCTTCGACAGATTTGGTCTTCAAATCTGTCGATGTCGAACAAGATAGTTGCGACTAACATTCTTGCCGTCCAGGTTCTACTCCATTCGCTTGAGGCGCTTTCATAGACAGAGCATGAGCTCATGCCCCGTGACATCGCTACGGCTAAGAGCATGCATATGCAGAAAGGCTGTATATTAACTCGTCCGCTCCGCGCTTATGCATGCCACGCCGTAAAGGCGGACGCGGACTTCACAATCTCCTGTGTCTTTATAACCGAATTATCCTGAGTATAGCTCCCAGCGTCACAAATGGAAGGTACCAAGATAACAAAATGCTTGCTAAATGATGGCGTATTCGCACGCATATATGCGGATCAATCCGCACATATGCGTGCACATATGGACGCATATGTGTCATCAATTGACGTTCATATCGCACGCATGTTATGATTATCATAACGTGCGTGCGATATCGCATGCACATTGTGATTTTTCACTAGAAATAATAAAGTCATGAATAATGAATAATAATAAGAGAAGCATAAAAGAAAAATAAATTAATTCTTTGAAAATTTGATTTAGAGAACTAATAACAAAAAGTTATTACATTTTCGAAAAGTTGGTCGGTAATTCTTTGAACAAGATTTTTCAATAAATACAGTATTTATAAAGACAATTTTTCATGCATTAAAATTGACATATTTGCAGAGAGATATCTCAGCACTTATCTGACTTAAAAAATACGGAAGAAGGCACATTGATTTTCGAGACACGTACGGAAAGGAAAAAAAAAATTCCGATCGAAATAAAACTTTTGTTTATGAACAAATGAGAAAAAGTGCATTTTCAACAACAATATATGAAATATTGTACGAATAGTTGTTCAAAACCTTTTTCTTCAATTTGTATATAAATATGTTTTATTTCGATCGATTTTTTTCTCTTTCTGGTACGTGTTTTGAAAATCAATTTACCTTTTTTCAAATATTTTGACAAACAAGTGCTGGGATATCTATTGTCTGCAAATATGTAAGTCGCCAGAACTGGAATGCGATTGTTCTAAAATTCGTCCGATATCCCTTATGTCCTCCTTAAGCTATGCATGTTCCCTCATTATTTTTTCTCCTAGTTCCTTAACTTCTCTGGACATACAAAACGGGTTTAAAGTTAGTTTCGTACTCAAATGACGTAACAGATCAAGATGGGAGGGGGGGGGGCAAGACATTTTTTACGGTTTGTTACAGTAGGGATAGTTTGTTATTTTATCAATCTTATGTAATTTTCAGCAGATTTTGTTTTAGAGTGCAATGCCTGAGGTTAGAGATTAGTAATAACTGAGGTTATAGGAATATGGAATCAGCAAAAGCGTACAAAGAAGCGAGGATATTAATTATATAGAATTAATCAGTTCAAAATTTAGCTACTGAACATGTGCAAGTTCCACTGATACCACACCACGCTAAAATCTAGACGAATTGTATACATCAATATAATAGGCGAGCGTGAAAGCACTTGACGGGTCGAAATATCTCAATTCTCAACATGTTAGCTCGTGTTGTGTACGGGTGGGGGAAACGTTCAACTTCGTTGGTCAAACAGCCTCCTATCTCCCACCATTTCACTACATATTCATTTTGCTAAGCGCGCGCTACATTCAAATTGGTAAATGGTTAAGAATCACGAGATGATTTACAGTAATACAAGAAGCAATTAATTTCAAACATAAATTTGTCATAAATACCGTGTCTCTATCTGAAATATGCAGTAATACGACGAAAAACTGATATCCAGGTTACCTTTCGAATGATTTCCAGTCTTGCGATATGAAATTTATTCGCGCGAGCAGAAAGGCGTGCGCGAACTGTATTTGTATTTATCTATTGAAAGCTCCTAGGAGCTAAATACACAGAAAGAACTGGAGTTTCTATTAGAATAACAAAACGAGCAACAACAAAAAGGAACCTCTTTTGCTGAAAAGGAACCCAAAATGATAAATGGTTTCCAAATTAACCCAAAGTATGGATTGTAACGGTTCCAATAGAGCCCTTTTTCACTCATGCCTTGATTTACTACGAAGATTTCACAAGTTAATGGTGCACAATTTACTCTGTAATTCGGCTTAAATAATATTGTACTGGGAAAAATTTAATAGAGAAACTGAAATTATAGACATTGGGCATTACGCAGCCCCACAAAAAAATTAAATTTCATATCCCTGAACCAGACCCATACATCCCTATGTATGTTTTAATCGCTGGATCCGAATCCAAGGTCAAAAAAATGCATATACCCCAAAATTTTTAGCTAGAGGCAAAAAGCACCCCTAGAATGAGGTGAAAATGAGATTAAGCAACGAACATAAATATTACCCTCGATGGGCAGAAACTGTCTTTTGTTCTCATTAAAGTTGTCACCACCGTCTTGAAAATTGGAAAGCCACTAGCTTTGAATCGCTGAAGTGAAGTTAGCTGATGGTTGGTGTAACAGGCAAATCGGATAAGTGCGGCTTCATAAAGGCTGTTTTGCCGAATCGTTAGAATTGTCAAAAGTTCAATATGACATTTACAAGGCCTTCAGGGTAAACAATGAGAATTCCTCCCGAACGTAGGTGAGCGCAGAAGAATACCCTAGATGTGCGGGTAAAGTTTACCCACATGGGGTAATTTTTGTTGCAGGTAATCTTTACCCCGAATTCCGGGTAAAGTTTACACTTAGTTTTTTCTGTGAAACGACAAGCAGGCTAAACCACCTACCCCTGGGAACAGCGAGTTTAGTCGCCTATTTTTTTGAAATAAATACATTCGACACCACAAGCGTGCCAACCCACGTACCCTCCGACTCATATAACCCCTAGAAATGAATCCTACCAAACCACAGGCAGGCTAACCCACCTACCCCTGGGAACAGCGAGTTTATTCGCCTATTGTTTTAAAATATTACATTCGACACCACAAGCGTGCTAACCCACGTACCCCCTAACACACTCAACCCCTAGGAACCAATCCTACTAAACCACAGGCAGGCTAACCCACCTACCATGGGAACAACGAGTTTAATGGAAACTCTACCCCCGTTTTTTTTATACTCTACCCCTGTGCAAAGTTTCAGGAAAATCGGCAATGGGTGGTAAGTATCCTAGGTCAAACGTAATACTAATAAGCTACCCCTAAAGAGTGGAAGGAAACTACCCCTAAGTTCGAAGGACGTGGGTTAGCGACTGAAATCGCTGTTCCCAAGGGGAGGTGAGTAAGCCTGCTTGTCGTTTGGTAGAGGTCGTATTTAGGGGTTACCTGGGTTAGGGGGTAGGTGGGGTAGGTGGGGAGGGGTGTTTCAAATCAATTTCATGCGCTATACGCTTGGAAATTTGTATAATTCGATTGATTAAGATGCAACAACTATGCTCTTTGCTTAATCTCATTTTCACCCCATTCTAGGGGTGTTTTTTGGCTCTAGCTAAACATTTTTGGGGTATATGAATGTTTTTGACCTCGGATTTGGATTCAGCGATAAAGAATACATAGCGATGCATGGGTCTAGTTCAGGGATATGAAATTTAATTTTTTTGTGTGGGGCTGTGTTATTGAAAGGAAGATAGTCAATGAAATATATAAGTTATTAAGGTTATGTTGAAAATCCGACGTTTTCAATTGCGCATGTACAAAAAAAGCGTGGTACTGTTTAAAATTATATAATATACACTTGCAATATTACGTTAATATTACATATGTTCAGGAAGCTAGGTATTTCTGCATTGAATTTAATTTATTTAGAAAAATAATACAAAGTGTTTGTTAATATTTATTTGTATAATTATTCATAGTACTTGTTGATTTCAAATAGGCCCCCGCTTTTCGGCACATGCGCAGTTGAAAATATGGATAGCCATCTATCGGATATCAACAAACTAAAAAGGAACCCTAAAAAAGAGTTCTATTGGAGTCTCAGTTCAAAATGATACCAACTTTCACTTGAGCCGCAACATCACCGAACCCTCAGTTTTTTCTGTGTAGCCCTATAAGGAACAGGTGATACATATTACAATTAAAACGCAACGGCGATCGATTTGACGATTGAAATCAAAAATAGGTATTTAACAAGTGTAATGAAATAAACCATAATACACCAAATTAAATGGGGGTTATTAACAGAAGGATAGTATAATTATTATTTATACATACGCAGAAGATGAGGAGTTCTGGAGGTATATCCAGGAATTTGATGTACTGGGAGTGGTAGAGACGCGGCGCAATGGGCTGAATCGGGAATTCACTATTCAAAATCACCTACAGCCTACAATTCTTAACCGATTTACAAATTTTTTATTCATAAGTGATCAGCAATAGTTGCATAAGAGCGCATATAGATTAGATTCTTCAATTTGTATTGTTTTCTATTTTTATATAAATAAGCAAAGAGAGAATATGAGACATTTTTTAATTATTATTTTTATCTTTAAATAAATAACCTAAATAATCTCATCCTCTATGAAAATGAAGATCATAGTATCTAAAGAATATGAATAATCAACAGGATATCAAATCTAAGTAATATAAACGAATTATAATAACAAAATGTCAACTTCGTGAAAATTTTGCATGTAAATTATATTTGTGAGTTGAAATTGCTTGATTTTATCGACGGGGTTATATTTGATCATAAAGATTTGTTTTATGGTATACTTTGTTCATTTTATAAAAAAATTATGTAAACAAATGCATATTTTTGGCATTTATTGGCAGATAGTTATCATTTTTCTTTCTTAGTACCTTTAAATTATATTATTATTAATATTTAGTAATGAAGATTGGTCATTTGATATCATTAGTTTATTTTATCAACAAATTTTATAAACAAATTCATAGTTTGATCATTTATAGACAGAAAGGAATCGATTTTCTATCCCCTCGTCTTCAAATTATATAAATAGAGATGGTTAGTGACGAAAAATCATCAAACAATATTATTTGTTTATTTCATAAATGAATTTTATAAACAAAAACATAGTTTGACGATTTAGAGATGGAAAGAAAACTTTTTTGTTTCTGATCGCCTCTAGATTATATCAGTGGTGATTCTTAGTGACGCAGACTTGTCATTCGATAATATTTGTTTATTCTATGAACAAATTTTACAAACAAATGCATAGTTTGGCTATTCATGGGCAGAAAGTAGTTGCCTTTCATTCTTAACGCCTTGAAATTTTATAAGTGGTGGTTTCCAGCTATGAAAAATTATCATTCTATATTATTTGTTTATTTTATGAACAAATGCATAGTTTCTCCATTTATAGACAGAAAGTAATCGCTTTTCTTCCTGATCCTCTTCAAATTGTATGGGTGATGATGTTTAGTGGTGAAGACTTCTTGTTCGATATTATTGGGTTATTTTATAAATGAATTTTATAAATGAATTTTATAAATGAATTTCATAAATGAACGCATAGTTTGGCCATCTATAGACATTAAGTCAACGTTTTTCTTTCTTGTCGCCTTAAAATTATATTAGTAGTGATGTTTAATGATGAGGATTTGCCATTCGATATTATTTGTTCATTTTATAAACTATTCATTTTTCAATAAAATACAGAAATACTACGGAACGAGAAGTCTTTACCGCTGAACATCAATACTTATACAATATGAAGACGATCGGAAAGAAAAACAATTAATTACTTTGTCTATAAATGATTGAACTATACATTTGTTCACAGAATTTCTTTATAAAATAAACACATAATATCGAATGACAATTAGTCATAACTGAACACAACCAATCATATAATTTGAACGCGCTAAGAGTGAAAAAGAATTACTTTCTGCCCATAAATTGCCAAACTATCCATTCGTTCATGACATTTTCTTTATACAATAAACAAATAATATTGAATGACAAGTCTGCATCACTAAAAATCACCACCAATATAATTTATAGACGTCCAGAACGAAAAACGGTTACTTTCTACCTATAAATCTTCAAACTATGCATTTGTTTATAAAATGAATGAATAAGATCGATTGACAATTCTTCGTCACTAAACTGCAATACTTATGTAATTTGAAGCAGAGTAGGGAGAAAAACAATTACTTTCTGCCTATATATGACCAAGCTATGCATTTGTTTCTAAAATTTTCTCATAAAATAAACAAATGATATCAAATGAACAATCTTTGTCACTGAATATTATCACTAACATAATTTAAAGGTACTAAGGAAGGAAAACGAATATTTCTGCCAATGAAAGCCTAACATATGCATTGGTTTATAAAATGAAGAAATTATACCAGAGAACAAATTGTCATTATGAAAGATGATCTCCTCGATAAAATAAAGCAACTCAAACTTACAAATATGCATATTACAATCTGTGCAGAGTATGTGGGTACGAAGTGGAGTCATGGGCACATGCGTTAGAGAGGTGTACGGGAGAGGAAGATGGACAGTTGAGTGTGGATGAATGTGTAAGGTGGATTTTGGATAGTAATGGACAGGGAGTGATGTGGATGAAAAAACTGGAAGAAATAAGCGAAAGCAAGGGATCAGGGTAGAGCCAAAGGGGTAATCCTGTTTAAAGGAAAATAACGAGTAAAAATGTTTAATTTTCAAATCGGTCTAAATGAATTTGATGGTAAGAGAAAACGGAAGCCCGGGAAGATCGCTCATTGTCTGTAGTTTAAGAAGAGTAGTACTAGGATTATTGTTGTTATATAAGGCGATGCATTAGAAAGTAAGTAGCGGTTAAGCTAGACTAAGGATGAAATGTAAACATATGTACAGGGAGCGGAGGCTCTCAAACCCGTAAAAGGGAGAGTTCAAATATACATACATACATAAAAGCCATCTTCACATTTATAATTTTAATAAATAATAAAAAGTTGTTTCGAAGTTAATCAAGTCACCACTAATACTTCTTAAAACTCTGAGAGGTTGCCGAGATTTTGCGAATCGAACAACCGGGTTATTTTTTTCGAAAAGATACACAACAATTGTTTCAAAAATTTCCTCATTTATTTAAAAAAATTAATTATTTTGACATGGAATAAAAAATCCTTCTCGTGTATTGTTGTTAAAATTGCTGTTTCTTATCAAAAATTTCATTTAAAATCACTATTTTTTCAACTATAATCTATGAAATGTATTTTCGAAACTATCTCAATAATTCTTTCATCTTTTAAGAGTGTCAATGCAAGTAAGTTTAAGCCCAGGTTAAAAATGTTGTTAATCAATAATTTATTGATATAATTTGGTAAATACATCAGTTTCATTAAAATAAATTGTTTATACCACTACAACTTACAAAACATTTGTCTCACAAAAAGAGCACAAAGGACACAAAGTTTGATTTCTTGTTGACTTGTTATTAATTCCTTCAATGTTGAATCAAATTCTTTAATTTAAAAAAGAAAGATAACTCAGTTGAATTTTTGAACAGAAATTTTATCATTTGCCGTAGCACTATGTAATTACTTATTTATACTACATATGAAATTATCTGAAAGAAAATTTCTATTACATGAATTTTATTTTTTTTCCATAGAATCGAACGTTGCAATTAGTTTTCATGTTATATCTCACAAATTTGAGAAATTACTTGAACAATTTTAGTGTAAATGGAGGAAAAACATTTTCTTAGGTAAAATCATCCCTTGGTCAAAAAATAATTTTCCGTGAAAAATTATATTTTTCAATTATTCAAGCAAAAATTGTTTAAGCAATGTGTTTAATTTATTAAGAAAAGTCAGTCCTGCAGAAAGCTGTTTAATTTGCAGCCCTCACTAACATTATTTTCACGCGGCCACGCAGTTTTCAGCTGTAGCACACCGCCAAGATTTTTTACTGTGTTTTCAGCCCGAATAATTAGCCGAGGGGCTAGAGTGGTTAGGAATGAGTTGCGTTAGTCTCGTGTCTAGAGTATAGGTAGTTCTAATCCCCGCAGCGTGCACCGGATTTTTTAGAGCGTAAAAAGCGTGCGATTAATATAATTAGTAATTCTGTGTGTTACATTATGTTTAAATGCACCAGAGCACCGATAGATGAGCAATTTCGGGGGTTGCCTGAAAATAGCCTTGTTCATATAACGCGTAAAGCGAACCGTAAACAGTCAGGGCCGCCTGAACTGTTTCCATAATATTGCGCAATCTACTTGACTGAGTAGTAGTGAACTGCGTCCTTTCAAAGGAGGTCCATCAAGCTAGCACCTCTACAATCGAAATTCCTAAATTTTTTTGTATCAGAATTTTGGGCTTTTTTTGGGCTCCACTACTTTTTAGAATTCGGGAATTTCGATTGTGGAGGTGCTAGGTTGATGGACCTCTTCAAAGGCGGAGTCGCAACCGTCTCTCGCGCTACCCCTGAGAAACTGCGAGGATACTGATTCTCTGGTGTAAATATAGAAGTTAAAAGTAATAATATTATAAATTTCAAATGCAATTTTTTTTTATTAGCATTAATGGCTAGCTTGACACTCTATGAACCCTTCCTTGAATGTCTTCCAGAATTTAATATTGGATTGTTGAACGACTTACAAATTCGTCTGTGATATTTTGTTGGTGGAGTCTAGGAGTGCTTCACTGACTATTCGCATGATTTTTCAATACGATATTTTCAAATTTTCAAATGGTTTTAGACCTATTCTAAAGTCACAGACTCGGTCAATGAAAATTTCCAGCACTTTTTTTTCCGTGTACTATCCAGGGGTCTCATTCATGCGAGAACAATCTTCGTCCAGACGCATAGTGCGGTCCTCAAAGTGCTTCATAACTATATTTGTCACTCTTACGGCGTTGGCCGCGACTTGTTTGCCCTGCCGAACACTTTGACGGAGAGCGAGTCATTTGTGGAGAACGAAAAGTGCCGAATTCACTGGAAATAAAAGTTTAAGACCAGAGGCATATAACATACTATTATAGAACTGGTATTATATTATATTATGGATACTAGGTATTGTAATTATAATGTAGATACAGTATAACATATTATACATATGAAAATATAACTGACTCTCTGATATTACTCACATAAAATTCAATGGAAATTATATTAGGATGTATCACGAAAAATGTACTTCCAATAAAATAAGCAAATGAAATTATGTTTAATGTTTATTTCAATTTCTGGTATTGGAAATGGTTTGCGAAAAAATTCAGCCCTTTCAAATATAAAAAAGCGTCTGTTGAATAAATATTTTTAGAAGTTTAATCTGATGAAAAAAATAATATTTTTCCATTATTTGGCTATTTTTTGTAATATTCCAGAATATTCTAAATTTTTGAGAAGAAGCCTCAGACCAATGTTATTCATTCCAATAAAATGAAACTGTTTTGTGCAACGAATTTTTGTTGTTGACATGTGACTTTCAAAGAAATTATATTTCTGTATATATTTCAACTTTGATTTTTACGAAATGCATATGATTTTTGAGATATATAGTTTTCTTTGTGGGGACGTTTTTTGGGCACGGAAATACAGCAAAATCAGCAAAAAATGTCGTCCTATCTTGATGCGGGGGATTTTGACAGCTGCAGGGGTTGGAGTGGACATGTCGATGGGTCCTAAAAGAAACTACGCAACTCGCAGCGACGGATAGAAACTACGTATCTGGCGCGCTCTATACTAAGTATATACAAATTTCT